>JAMKCH010084889.1:0-95966 GCA_023653785.1 Ophioderma brevispina | reverse complement strand
ATGCACTAGTTTATATTAAGAAAGTGGACGGAATTTTGTGATGACATGGTATACTGATTACTGTTTTCCTTCTCTCAAAACTAGTGGCATTTGGACGGTGAATTGAGTAATTTAGATTCCGCGCTCCTAATTTCCATGTTTTTGTGCCCATAAGTTAGCGACTATAGAGAATCTTGTTTTTGCCGGTGTGTGAAAGTAATAAAGTCCGGCAGGTATCATTATAGTCCGGGGCTCCATATAATAGACGACAACGGAATATTAAGCGTGAAACTAATTTTAAGTCAACTGAATCGATTGCCCTATTGTTCAACATTGTTTCCCGACTGTGAGCCGGAGGACTATTTCTCCTATCACGCCTGTCTGACGTGCGGCGAAGTTTGGTTGATTGGTAACTAAAAGATATTCTGGTCATTACATGTATGTTTCAAAATTTGGTTATTGGTAATTCTTTATTCTTGATAGGGTGTAAAATTGATATTCTCAATTTTAGCGCCTCCATGACACCTATTCCCCTCTTCTACGCTGTGTCTATGGAAATTGGCAGTTTTTGCCTGACATGCGATCTTTATTACGTCATTGTGACTAATGCTAGGCATGTTGGTATCTCATATGGTATCCCCACAGGACGCAATGGAAGAATAGGACCATTCTATCTATGGTACCAAAATTAAAGAGTCTGTGCTATCTGTCTGTGTTGGCCTAGGCATGTTTGTACTTCTCTCCCAAAGTGGAGGGTTACCATCCCTCCATCATTACTTGGGATCTCCCTGTATCTTACCTATACCCGGTTGATGTTTGTTTTTTGATGAAAAGACGGCACAAAAAAGTGGGTTTTTTTTTTGTAGCAAGCCGGGGAAAAAACTTGAAAATTAATGGTTACTACTATTTGTGCAGTTGTAATCACTCGTTTCGCCCTTATAAGCTTGGCTTTTACCCCGCTTTCGCAATGTTTTGTTTACTTGGAACGCATCTTTACCTCGCGTGCCTCTCTCCACCCAGGAGATATTGCAGACAAACGGTGAGGGAATAGGGCAACTCGATCATCAGTTGACGCTTTAAATGCAACATTAGTTTCTATTAACCCGGACTATGGTTTCCTGGCGGACCATAATCTCCGGTTACAACCGACGTATACTGGGAATGTAAAACATACTCGCCTTACGGAATGAGTGGCGACCCCCTCCCCCCCCCCCCCCCCAAGTATCTATATGTAGAGTCTGGCCCAAAATACCACAGACAGTATGACGGGCGCGCGCGACCGTTTTTCATGTTGACCCGTCAACGCTCTGATATTTAAAGCCTTTTCAAAATTGGGACACGGTTAGTGTAAAATGCATAAGCGCATACGAGCATAAGACTGGCATAAGCATAAGAATAACCGTATATCCGAGCATAAGCGCATCAGCGGCATGAAGATCATCACTGCATGGCCAAGTGCATAAGACTGCATGACCGTAAGAATAACCGTATGTACAGCATAAGGATATATGAGCATAATATTGCATAAGCATAAAATAAACCGTATATATACGGCGCATAAGAGCATAAGATGGCATCAGCATTAAAAATAATAAAATAATCGTAGATATGCGCGAAAGCATAAGACTTGCATAAGCATAATAGTAACCGTAGTATACGACATAATAGTGCATTTGAAAGAGATCACCGTATTTACATATAGTATGTAAATACATAAGCCCATAACCGTAACGGAGCATTCATAAGCCCGTCAGCATTACAGTATAAGAGCATTAAGTGTAAAACATAAAGATGAACCGATCTACGCAGTTATTCTTATGCTTATATGCACTCTTATTATGTTCTTATGCTCTTATCGATTTATTTGGCGTATTCGGTTATTCTATCTGATGCACTCTTCTTATGCGATTATCGATTATGTTCCGTATATACGATTGATTCTATGCATTATGCATTCTTATGCGATTATGCTCTTTATGCGCTTAGCTCTTATACGATTTATGTTCCGTATTACCGTTATTATTATGCTTATGCACTCTTGTGCGATTATGTTCCGTATATACGGTTACTCTTAGATTAGCACTCTTATGCGCTTATTTCCGTATATACGGTTATTCTTATGCTTATGCACTCTTATGCGATAATGTCCGTATATACGCGGTTATTCTAATGCTTATGCACTCTTATATGCGATATGCTTAATCACTCTAGCTCTATGTGCTTATGCTATGCAGTCTTATGCTCTTATGTCGCTTATGCGTTTTACACTAACCGCCAATTGACAGGGGCTGGGTGGATATTTTTTGAAAATGCTGTAAAATTAATATCCGCGACGAACATGCACTAGATCTCTTATGTATAAAAGTTTTGCTAATTTGTCTAGCAGTTTGTGTCAGTTTCACCAATTGTTGTTTTTCCTATTTGTATCATTTTATTTGGTGTAAATATAGCTAATTTTATTTTTGTGTTTTTCCTATGCATTTTGGGCGCAACGTGTTCCGGGTTGGGTAGTGCCACTATAATTCAAAATTGTAGTTCCGTGTTATAATAAAATAAATCACCCAGAAAAAGGTGATGATTGTTATCTCTTGTTACCGTTTTAAGTTACACAGATTCACAATTCTTGCTACTATTGTAATCTCACGGTAAACACGGCAGTCAAACTTGGCAGCCGTAGCAGAGTTTTTAGTATTTGATAACCATGCATGCTACGACTCGTATAGCCACTACAGTGGTATGTCATTTTGAGTGAAACATTGACAATCAACCATGTTGCTAATCTATACAATACAAATTCATACAATTCTATCGAAGTTAAATAATAATGATAGTAGCCAATGCTGAAAAATAGATGTCATTATTGCTGCTTTGCCTTTACAGTGTTGATTAGTTTACAGCTATCCATCCCCTTGTTTATTAGTCTGATTTTTTATTGCTGTCCAGTAAACGCATATTGTCGATGTACGAACAGATCTGGATGGGATGTTTTGAGACCAAAAACTAAAAGGCCGTATACGCAGCTGAATGCTCAAACTTTGTTCAGCAGAATAGATGCTTTAAACCCCATTTTACATGAACCCTTTTAGTATCGACTATGTAAAGGCTTTCATACCAATTCAATTGAATAGATTGGCTTACAGTCCTGAGACACTATATCGATTCCTTTGTTTGGAGACATCAAAGAAGGGATAAATTGTCATCGGAAAATCGAGGCCTGGTGAACCTCTTAATCTGATGATTAGGCCACGTAATATGCAGTTCGTTATGAGTGACCAAACTTTTTTAGTACTTAGCTATTTGAATGACAAATACTCAAAACATTATTTCTGAAATACACGATGAATAAATGTAAACCAGCGTCAACGATGCTCAAAAACGTTCCGATTTTCTAAGATTCTTGTGTGACGAAAATACGAATAAGGAAAATGCTGCAAGCAGTTGTTGTTGATATAGAAAATCTCCCGGAAAATCACAACAGCATATGTTAGTTAATGAAATTCCTGATGTGGTTGAAAATGGTAGAGGATTCTGATAGTGGATATTCTCCCTCTTCTAGCAATAATGACAAATAAATTCTGGCGAGTAATAATTACTTATTCGTATCATTTTCTTTTCTTATGTTGAATGCTTCAGTTTGTTCAAGTTTGATGTTTGGAATTTATTCAGTGCATTTGCCTTGCATTATTTTCTTCGTGAGAAAAGGGACATTTTTTCATTATGGCCTTAATCTGATCCGCCATCGTCACATTAGAATTTCTATTGAATTAGTGGGCAAAGCATACACCCTCTCAGAACGAATGGAATCGTCGACACGCCCCAAATACTTTTAATGAACTGACAGGAATAAAAAAATCCTACTATAACATCAACCGTGTTCCTAGATACTGACGCACAAAAATGAAATTAAGCGGTGGCCAAACTGGTACGTCACTCTTACAGGTGGGCGACCCGATCAAGGTCCGATTTTTTTTTTCATATGACATCTCCCTCATATGGAAGCACATCACAAGAACGTCCGTTTACAAACTTTAATTTGAATCGGACCAGTCGTTTTGATAGTAGAAGCAAAATGTGCGCTAAATTGGCCATTGGGCAGTATGTTAATAAGCGTGGTATACCACATTAATAGTCTTTTTCTTAATTTGTTCATAACATCGAAAGCAAACATTTCCTAGGCCTAAAATTTCACTCGGGTAATGAGTAAAATACGAACTTTATGATACCAAAATCTCAATTTTGATGGAGTAAATTGGGGGGACAAGGTTGTCGATAGGATCAATAGGCACTTGTCATGGGCCTGATGATAGACCCTATTTTACCAAAATTGCTCACATAGTGACCTCTCGACCAAGGTTTAGTGCTGCAGCATGAGGTGAAAAAGGGCCTTAGATTTCTAGCAACCAGGGCCGGAATAATAACATTTGCAATCATAGCTAAAATCGATCATTGGGTTGTGTAGTTCACGAAAATACGTGATGACAAAATTAGAAGTGATGGCAATTTGCATAAACCAACATTTTCCAAAATGGCCACCATTTTAAGGGTAATAGCGCCACTACAGCGAATTAGTGTCGAAATATATGTTGTCTGGGTCTGGAGGTTCAATATACAAATGCCAGAATTGTCTGAGTCATGAAAATGTATGTACAAGGCTATTTTTCAAGATGGCCGACATCTCATCTAAGAAAACCGCATATTTCTTATTATATAAGCTATGAAGACGATTTTAGTGTCAAAATAAGTGTTTTCTGGGTCAAGGAGTTCGATAAGACTATTTTCAAAACTGTAAGATGAATACAAAAGTGATTTTTGTTTCCATATGTCACTGTTTTGCAAGATAGCCCATTATTTTTAATACAAGTACCCAAGAGTGTTAGAGTTACTGCAATGTCAGGCTGAATGTGGCAAAGTGATAAAATATATTAACCCAGATCATTGACAATCAATACCAACTCAAAATCCTCAGTAACTCCTCCTTGGAACTTCGTAACTGCGGTTTAGGGTCCCTATGAACGAAAACCCAAAACATTCACTACTAACAGGTGTACACGTGATCATGGTCATTTAAGTGTTTGAAATTCCCGGCCATTTTACTTTTGACATATCTGAAAGAAACAAATAATAGTTTCTATTAAAGTAGTACAGGCCCAAACATCAAAATTCCCATGTAATACCAGATATATGTTTGGGATGAATACACAGAGTGGTCAAGGTGTCACACTTTTGGTGTCGCATTGGTGATCCATGAATAAAATGACTTTCGACTCATCTCACAGTTTTGAGAATATTGCTGTTGAAATCCTTGACCTAAAAAACATACACTTTGTCACCAAAATCCTCATCCTAGGTGCTGTATAGTATGAGGTATAAAGGATTTTTGCCTTTTATATGTCAACCATCTTAGAAAATTAAAATAGTGGGTTATGAAAACTTCCATTACTTTTATATTCATCTGACAGTTTTGAAAATAGTTTTATTGAACTCCTTGACCCTGAAAATCTTTAATTTGAAACCACAATCATCTTCCTAGGCTATATTATAAAAATTGTCAGGTTGGTATCAATAAGATGTCATCCATCTTGGAAAATATCGGCACAGGCAACATTTGACAATTTTGGGAATAGTGTTACTGAACTCTTTTGCCAAGAAAAAAATATTTTAAAGACCAAAACTGTCTTCTTAGGTGTTTTTGCTTTTAAGATGGTTGCCACTTTGGAAAATGGCGTCGTATGCAAATAGCCACCACTTTTAATTTTGTCATCACCTGTTTTCATGAACTCCACATCCCACCGGTTAATTTTAGCTATGATGACAAATGTTATTATTCCGGCCCCGGTGTCCCTCTCCTTAACCGGTTGGTGCTGCAGCACTATATGTGGTTTGCTAAGTTTAACAAAATGAAATAAGTAGTGTAAAAGGGTTAGAAGGAGCACGAGCAGACTTTCTGAGGAGACAAATTTCTCCCAATTTGCTCTCGATTGGTTGTATATAGAACACCTTCCAAGAACGTTTTATGATTTTATTGGGCAAACCGGTAGAAAAGAAAACCAAGTTTTGAACTTCCTTGTTTTCCTAATCGGACCTGCGGTTATTTCGGCGGATTCACTTCAGGTGTGATTTCTTACATTAGTAGAGTGTTCTATTCTAAATATGAAAAACAGTCTCTTTAATACTTAAGTTTAGGGTTGCTGTTCATTATTCCGAAGGTTCGTTTATCCGAAGGTCGTTAATCCGAACACGAGAATTTCTTATACCTACGTAGGCTTATTCCGAATGTTCGTTCATCCGAACATTTGTTTTTTTATTTAGAATGTTCGTTTATCCGAAGGTGTCATTCCGAAGGTTTGTTTATCCGAAGGTTCGTTGATCCGAAAACGACTCTAACCGTAACCCTAAACCTAACCCTAGATTCTAACACTAAATCATAACCATAAACCCTATACCCTAAACTCTAACCCTAAACCCTGATCTTAAACCCTAACCCTAAACTCATTTTCGTGTAATCGAACCGGACCGTATTTCTTTTTCGGAAAAACGAACCTTCGGATTAATGGAATAACACACCTTCGGATTAATAAACCTTCGGAATAATGAACCTTCGGATAAACGAACCTTCGGAATAACGAATTTTCGGATAACGAACCTTCTTAGCAATCACGCGGATAAACGAGCCTTCGGTTAATGTGTAGACTCTGCTTAGGTTGAAGCTAAGGCCAAAATTAAAAACAAGTTTGTCTTAGAAGAAATGTGAAAAATCACAATGCGAAATGCGTTTTTTTTTAGAAAAATGCTAATGCGAAATGCGGGATTTTTTTTTTTGCATTTTTGACCCACTTTTCTCATTTTTTATGAAAATTAAAAAAAAAAAGTGAGCAAAAACCTAACAAAATAATAATAATGCGCTAAAAGACCGATTTTAAACAAAATGCGCGCGATATTCTGAGACAAACTTGTTTTTTTTTTCTTGGCCTAATATGTTTTTTTCGCTATAGCTGATTTACGGGTGATATTTTTTCATTGTAATGTGTTGCAGTTGTCTGACTTTTCGTACAAAAAATCGGCCCTATATAACGTTAATGAGTTCATTAGTGGGGATCCCGTGGACCCCCTGGGCACTAACGGAAGTAGTCCGAAAATATTTTTAAAATCTAGGAACTGTACCCAAAAGTGTACCCAAAATTAATTGTTTTGCTAATATATGTCCACACATACATACATATTAGTAATTAAAGGGAAAGCAGAGAATTATTTTTTAGGACAGAAGTTTCTCTTAATTTGCATCTGATCTGTTGTACAACACCTGCCGAGAGCGTTTCGAAAGTATGGACAAACAAGTAAGAATGAAAACCACAAACTACGGTTTGAACTTGCACTACATCGTTATTGGCTAACATGATTTGATTTTCTGTGACAGCCTAAAGGACAACCTATTCGGCTTATTCACTTCAGGTGTGATCTAATACATTGATATGCAATCCAAATATGCCAAAAATCCGTGTTCAAAAAAAATGTGGGTGTTTCTTTCTAGAAATGTCCTCGAGTCTCCTTAACATTGTACTGAGGAAAATAATTTCACCACTAACCTTTATGGGAGATAACATGTATTTTGCCACACCCATAAAATACAGAATTGGCCAACAGCAGGTTTTGTGTTAAATATATGTAGTTTAAATATATGTAGATATAGTTTTCAAAGTGCATGATGTGAGTGCAAGGCTCATTAGCATTTTCCGCTATTTTGCCCAATTTTTGCGTGTTATTTTACAGTAAAACAGTCACTTTTTATTGCTGATATGATGTTGTGTCATTACCCTTTACATGTATAAATATTGTGCGAAATTTCCTTCAGGAAAATAGTTTCCGTGTGGGGGGGGGGGCATGGAACTAACGGAGTGAAAAAAACCTTGGTCACTCTCTGCAAAGAAACCACGAAGTATGAAAAAAATAAATAAAAAAATGAAATAACATACAAAATTATGTTAAAAATACCCTTTGACTGCGCAGCTCTTCATCTGCGCAGATGCATACAGTTGACCTTTCGATTATCAAATTATAATACTCGTAGGCCAATAATAAACAAGCCCTATAATACACATCACATCATTCATTTTAACCTTCCTTCTCCTCTGCCGTATGTGCTTGTACATCGGAGGGGAATTCGGAACCCCGGTATTTCAGCACAACAGTATGTAGCCTACAGAAGTAAATACAAATATTTTTAACAAGTGCCAAAACTCTTCGCACAACAACAGAATACTGATTTCATTGCAATCTCAAACTCTTAAAAATAGTATATTGAAATTCTGTGCTTAAAGAAAGGATCGAACCCACGACCTAATTATAAGCATTTATTTTATTATAATTTTAATACATAATACATAAGTGCATGGGGTCCATGTGGACCCAGGTTGTTGTTTATCGCGAGTCCAGTTTACGCAATCATATTTTGGCCAATTTTATGTTTAGTTGCCTAACATTCCGTTGCACAACTTTAGATAAAAATAAAATTTGAAATCCTACAATTCAGAAAATTAGCATGGGTCCACTTGGATCCCCTTTATACTTCAACAGAAAGGTCTGTTAAAATTAATTGATGTTTCATTAACTAATTACATGCTGATATGTAAATAACCCAGAAAATGTGCCATGCATCTATTTACCTGTAGAAATGAATGGTAAAACACTATATGAATTATCAAACTCCTGTGGTTTTACGTAATCAATTTAGACTATTCTTAACTCAAAACAAGTGTAAGTTTGCATAAAAGATATTCCCTTCATTATATCAGCACTACCTAATTTATTATAGGTGAATCGACTTTTAAGAAAAAATCACATTCATTGTCATGTGCAAATGTCTGTCCATGATGTCTGACCATGACAGCCGTACAATATAATGGTCCAAACCATAGTTTTCAGGTGCAGTTGTTGATTTTTTTTTAAAATCAAACATATGAAATTTTTATTTTGGATTACCATGTTAACTTTAAAGTGACAGGAGGAGATTTTTTTTAGGATACGAATTTCTCTCAAATTTGACTGGATCGGTTGTAGAACTTGAACTTGCCTGCTATCGTAATCGTTCCCCATAGGAAACCATGCTTTGACTTTCTGTCGTGCACGATAGAAACTACTAAATCATCATATTATTATATACATAAAGGCGGCGTATTCGGCTTATTCACTTCAGGTGTGATCTAATATATTGGTAAGCATTCCAAATATGTAAAAAACCGGGGTTCGACAACAATTGGGGGCGCTTCTTTTTGGAAATCTCCTATGTCTCTTGAAAGGGATCAGGCTTGTACAATAAGTGACGTTTGGACCTTTTTGCACTTTTAGGCATTTTTATCCATTAACTCTAAAACCAATGGTCATAATATGGATTTCTTGTGACTAGACGAACAATATGGCATACATTTCAACATGATTGGAGTAATTTAAAAGTTTGACCCCTGTGTAAACTTAAATTGGCCCCTATTGAAAAAGTGACACCACAATTTGACACCACTAACTACCTTGCATTGATGTAGAGGGTCCATACTAACTACTAAAGGTGTCAAACCTTATATGTAGTCGGGTATGAACGAACTCCCTAAATAAGGACCCTATGATATTCTGCTCCTGCTCTAACTCTCTTTTGATATTATAAACATCCTTACTTGTATGCAAAATATTTTTGATTGTTTTTTTTTTCATTGTACTGCATTATTTACAAATTATTTATCATATTGTTTTTACAGTGAGATTATACCCCTTGCGGGATCTGCTCTCAATACATGAAAAATATACACATTTAAAAAATAACCAATATACAAATGACACTTGTGCTACTGCAAGAAAAATACACACTTAGGGTTATTTTGCTGATATGTTTTAGGTTAATTTTTCCTATCTGTATCATTGAACCAGTCACAATCACAACTGAATTTATACCCCTAGCGGGACTAACTTGATTATTGTGAATTTGATACCCCTAGCGGTAGTCCCGCAATGAAGAAACAACCACGAACTGCGAATTTTCTTCACGCGAGAAATAAGATAGTACTCGCAAGGGAAACGTGGAGGAGAGGAATGACACTGCAAAAACGCCGGCGATGAATAGGCAAAACAAAGTCGGTGTTAAGCTTCAATCTTATCTCTGTCTTAAAGTTTAGGAGATAACACTGCAAGTGAAACGTGGAATGCAGGATTAGCACATACACAAAAACAATAGTGCGTGACCGATCATTGGCAGAAAAGTGAAACAACAACGAAGTAAGAGTAGTAAATACTCCCTTCTTTTACAAATGTAAACACCCAAATTGATTTCAAATTTGGGGAAGTGATTTCAGTAAGGGTCCATTTTATTCTGAAATTTGTTATGGCATTGTGTGACTTTGTGTTCAATTCCAAATAAACAAGGTGTTGCATAGTAAATGGGACACCAAAATCTACTAGAACATATACATAGGCATTCATACCCAGGACATGTTTGTGTTGTTTACGTGTGATGTAAAAAATAGGAAATGATCCGTTATATCTGTGGCGAGGAATCCGAGGATACCCGGATTCGTTAAAATCTGTTACTATCATTAGTTATAATGTTATCATTGACTTTGGCTATAATTATTATATCACCGTGTAGTACGCGGCGATGCCTGGTCTGTTTCGCCTTCTGCAAACCGCTCTTTTATTTAAATTGATTCTCCCAGACGCCCCTACCGATTTGAATCAGAGTCCGTCGTAAGAACCCCTCAACCAACCTTCATACAGGACATTTATAGATTGGGGTCAAAGGTCATGTAGGCCGATTTTAAGGGCATTCTTTGAAAATATACAAATTGCTCTTTCCTATAAACCTGATATGACGACGTGTCGTCAGTAAACATCAGATTCCTATACACTTGGTACCAAAGAATAGCTTAAGACGTTTTTTTTTCATTGGTAACAAAATTAGTACAAACATTCCCATTATGACGTCACTATGGCGTCATAAGTTGAAGAAGTAGGAAAATACTGGTTAGTTGGATAGTAGGTAGGAAAATTGATATTTCGCAATTTTACTGACACTAAACATTATTATTATAGCACTAAAACGCTCGAGTATATGAAACTAGTCATTTCCCATCAAGTGGAACCAAACATTGCGTGAAAATCGAATATTCTACATTTTTTGTTGAAAAATGAATTTTTCAATATTCTACACTGTGTACTGTGGCAATTGATAGTTTTGCTGACATGCCGATTTTATGACGTCATCCTGACGTAAAACTAATGTTGGTATCAATGGAAAGAGGAGGCCTCTAGCATGTCTAGGGTCATAGCTATCCGTTGGTACTAAAATCAACTGTGATATTCCTTTGTCGTACTATGCATGTTGGTACTTCTCTCCCGTAAAAAAGGGGGGTGGCAGCACCCCTATCCATTACCTTGGGATTAACATCATACCTATACCCCGGTGTCTTTTTGTATGAAAAGGATCGTAAAATGTCAATTGACAATTACATCTAATAATTTGGCACCAAAATAGGGGGGGGGGTTACGAGGGAATCTGAACATTCAGCAGATGAGGGTTAATTATTGTGCGAGTTCTTTATTCTTTTCACTTCATTAACAATTTTCGACCATCCTATTCACGCTGAGAAGTTGTATGTTTATTCAGGAAACCAATACGCGGCCGTTCATGTAGCATGATTTCATGATTTGAGGCTACGGCGGTCCGGTAAGTACGTAATCCTGTTTCTAAAATTGAAAAAAAAAGTTGGCGTAAATTGAAACCAGTGTTTGAAAATTCTCAAGACTGTAAAAATATCGAAAGATATTGTGGTAAAAATGGATGCGCCCCTAGCGATTGCGTGTTCACTTTTCCGTGTCTGCGAGAACCGAAGTACCCGACAAAATGTTCAATTTTCTCGCTAGGTTCTATAGGTTCAGACCCAATTACGATGCATATTCAAAACAAAACATAGTAGCGGACCCTCTGATGCAAAAACCTCCATAGAACCCCTTCGTTTTCCGGAGATATTTGAGATTGAGTTTCATTTACACACATTCTCTATGACGGACTGATAACGTTAATCCCTCGCGCACTACCAATTTAGATAATATCTTTCGCAGTCTGTGACACAGACTACACGGGGGAAATACTTACCGGACCGCCGTAATTGGAGGCCAACACGGTCTGCCGATTGCGCAACCTCCGCGTGGGCGATATTCAAATTGAAATGCCGACACCCTATTTTCTGTTACGGGTCCTTTCAAATTTCAAGGGGCGAGGAGATTTCTTAGGATACAAATTCTCTAAATTAATACTTGATAAGTTGTAGGACACCTACCGAGAATGTTTTGAAGGTTTATTGGACAAACAAATGGAAAAGGAAACCAAAAACTACGTTTGAACTTGTTTGCTGTCCTAAGGTCTCCATAGAGAAGCACGCTTTAAAATAAAAAAATAAAAGAATCACCTGACGGCGTTTCTGGCTTCTTCACTTCATGTGCATGTGATTTAATACATTGGTAAACATTCTAAATATGCAAGAATCGGTTTCGACCAAAATTTGGGGGCGCACGTTTTGGATATCTCCTCGTGTCTCTTTAACAAAGCGATCACAGATAATTCCACTCGCTAACTGTAGATCAGTATAGGACGATCAACAGCGAAGTGCATTGTAGATCAGCTGTTTGAAAGTCTCATTTATTATGACAAAACGAGAATAAAACAAAAAATATCAACGGCGACACACTTTTTAACAACTAAGTGAAGTATTTAGTCACTAACTACATCCTGTGTAAATTTGATGAAATTTCATTGCGGGCAAATATAATTTTTCATAAAAAATCTAGTTTTTCACGTCTTTCTATGGGAAAAGGGCATATAGAGGGCGCTATAACATACAAATTATGACCTTTGTGGGCCTATAAGGCAAGATTCCCGTAATGGATTTTTCTGATTTTGTGCGGAGGTAATAGCTCATGCATGTTCCTACTTATATCAGTTGTCAAAATGTGTCCAGCGATGTTTAAAATTGCTCTAAAAATAAAAGAGACAATTTAAATGGGGTCAAAAGCTAAATCGCAAAACCAGAATGGGTAGAATCTGTGAGCTGAAAGATTCGTGTCCAAGGCGATATTCTTGACCACAAGTGAAAAATGTCCCTTATTCTTGATACTTAGCGGCTCGGTTTCAAGTCATCTATTAGCATACTCCATAATCATTGCACTTCAAATTATACTTAAAACAAAACACCGCAATGCACACACAGCGTCAATATTGTAAAATACGCACAAAAGGCAAAATGTCAGTGCCCTACATGATACACTGCACAAAAAAGACTTATCCAGCCAATAGAGGTCTTTCTCCTGACTCATGCATAACCTATAACAAAAGGTGTTAGTTCCCGTAGTATTCAGATCAATTTAATACCCGAACTCAAAGTACTTGTGCTATTCAAAGTGTGACCCATACTTTTGTGCATACATATCCAACATGCATGTCGTTCTTTGGATTTAGAAAGTCTTCAGAAATTGGAATGGACTTTGCCATTCCGGGCAAGATGGCCGCTAATCCGAAAGGTGGAAGACCTCTATATTACGTCCTTGAGGCCAACATGTTTGCGTGACCTCACCTGAAGATCGATTGTCATTCTTATGGTTTAATCCTTTCTTTGATGTTGGCCTGTAAAAGGTTTAATCCTTTCTTTGATGTGGACCAGTAAATTATTGATGTACATAAATGAAACATGCGTTAGCGTGTATGCTAAAATAAGAGAGCGTAACTTATTGATCGCCGCACACTCTCAAAGCAAATGTGATGTCGATTAGATTGAATTACACGGATTTAGTGACAAAACGCTAAAATATCATACAGCCAGAAGACTTAAGTCAGCTTAAAGGTGCAAAGAGAGATTTCAAATGACATGTGTCCCTAAAAAATGGGAAAATTCTGATTTTGGCACTGGTGTAAAGCTTTCTATCAAAAATATCCCCATCTGAAAGAATTAAGCTGAAAAGTGTTTCTTTGGTACTAAAATTGTGAAATTTCTAATTTCGTATAGGAGCAAATACGAAATTCAGCCTATGTTTTCTATTGAAATAATCATATACAAATCAACGTTTGTTTTCATTTTAAGTTATTTCTGTAACCAAATAAAAGTAGGGAGTCTATTAAGTGTCTAATCTATATGAAATCACTACATATCACAGAAAATATGGATGACTTGAAATCTCTCGTTGCACCTTTAATCATCCAAATTATTGCGCTTTCTGCACATAACCAGGAAACCATGATGATGATGACAAAACGTTACTAATAGCTCAAAATAAGATCATCAGATTTAAATGTATTTTAAATTAGTTATACAAAATTTTAAAGCTTTAATTTGCAGTAACAGAACATTTACACTTAATAAAGTATCTACTCCACCTAATCTTCGGTTTTCAAATTACGGGACCAACACATCCCCTCAAAATCAACCATATTCTCGACAATATGCATGAGGTTACACGAATAAAACCCAGACTATTAGACCGTCAGCCCAGAAGGTTTTGATCAAACGAACGAGATACCAATATCTGAATACGGGAAAATTCAGAGAAAAATATAACATTTAGAAATATGAATGTCTGCCGGAGACCCGCTGCTGTGTGTGGCCCCAGGAGAGGGGTAAAGTTACTATGGTGGTCAAATGTTTAAACTGCTCTAAATCTAATGAAATATAGCTCACATTATTCCTTAGGTAACCAGGAGTAAAAAAGTCAATTGGGTCACATACGCGTGGTGCCTCCTTTCCAAGATATTTGGGAAAATAGGCTAAAGGTCAGTTGTTTATTCAAGAAAGGTCACCCTTTGCAATACCCAGATTTCTTTGTAAAAAAAATATCAAAAAATTTGTTTAATGATACTGATTCAAAATGTTTTTTTTTTATTTTGTATAGGGTTGGTTCCGTTTAATAGGGAGGGGTATAATGTCCCCATCCCCATAGAGTCCTACAGGGAATTTTGTACCCCCTCCCTTTATAACAACAAGAAGATGCCGAAAGTGCTAAAGCATTTCATATTTGGAATCAGTATCATTAAATATTTATTCTATCATCTAAGTATCATTAGATTTAGAGCAGTTCAAACATTTGACCCCCATAGTAACTTTACCCCTCCCCTGGGGCCACACGCAGCAGCAGCGGGTCTCCGGCAAACATTCATATTTGCAAAAGTTATATTATTCTCTGAATTTTCCCGTGTTTAGATATTGGTATCTCGCTCGTTTGATCAAAAACTTCTGGGCTGCTGCTCTATATAAAAATTTGGCCGTTTTTGACGGATGCTGAAAATAGAGGATTTGGTGTTTTACATAGTGCCGAATACTATGTTTTCGTAACGCATGTGTGTTCAAGCATTTCTCACGACTGGTGTTTTAAATACTAATTTTAATTAAAACCAGTTGATTCAAATTATTACTTACACAAACAAAATCTAAAATCAAATGATTGTTATTGTTATTACAGGAAATATACTAGATATGGTAAGTTCAAATTGCCGACCTTGACCATGTACTTAACATCCGTCATTATATAAATCACATCGACACTCAAATCTGAGGTGACGTATGTCAATGTGGCGGATGTTCTATATCGTCGTTTGATGTATGACCTACTCACGGATGCTGACAATGCAGAAGTATAGGAAAAGGGCAGGTCCACTTTAACGGAATGACATTCAGTTTGTGGACTTTCAAACCAGTGGAAAACAAAACGATTTATTACAATGTCAAATTTACTCCGTGATTCTATGCATGCTACTAGTTTACACAATTCAGCTACCTTTTTTCAACAAAACATTTACCGTTAATCTTGCATATTAAATTCACAGGAGGAGATTATTTGAGGATATAAATTTGTCTAATTTGCATTCGAGTGGGTGCACAACACTAATGAGAACGTTTCGGAAGTTTATTGAGAAGCACAAGTAAAGAAGAAAACCAAAAAAACCCATTATTGAAATTGCCTGGGCTATCGAAAATTGTTCTATTGAAAAGCATGCTTTGATTTTTCAATCGTGTACGGCAGAAAATACTAAAAACAGACCATCACAACGACGGCGTATTCGGCGTTTTCACTCAGATGTGAAGCATCCCAATATTAAAAAAACTGGGCTCGAAAAAAAAAAATGGGGGGCCCTTTTTCTGGAAATAAGTCTTGTTCCTCAAAATCAGTTTGGTAATGGAATGGCGCAAAATGACATGGTGTTTCCTCATGAAAGATTTTTTTAGCAAAAAAACGCTGTGAATTATTTGATCCAACTGTAATTTAAAGATGATACATTGGGGAAGGTTGGCGTTTAATATAGCCCAGTTCTGCGGTAGGCCCATGTAACCTTTGATCGTATCGGGCAACATGGAACTGCTGATTCCAAATCTTGATGATGCCACATTTGTTAATACTTGAACAATTCAATAGGGAAAGAGGTTAATGAGGAGATTTCCAGACAGAAGAGACACCAATTTTTATCGGAATCACGGTTTCGAATAAATATTTGGAGCTTACCAAGGTATGTTATTAGATCCACCTGATGAAGTGAATAAGCCGAATACGCCGTCTCTTTATGTCAATAAGATGATGATTTAGTTAGTTAGGTTTATGTCGTGCACGACAAAGTAAAGTCAACGCCTGGTTTTTCTATGGGGGACGATTCGATAGCAGGCAATTTCAAAACAGGTTTGCGGTTTTCTTTTGCACCTGTTAGTCCAATAAACCTTCGAAACGTTCTTGGTCGGTGGTTACAACCGCTACAGTGAAATTTGAGAGAAAATTCGTATCCTAAACAAATCTCCTCCTGGCACTTTGAGCATTAAGGTCTTCTGCACTCACGTTTGGTGAATATGGGGGGGGGGGCACTTTGCCGTTGGATTTTAACTACAATCGGGTTACATCAAAAATGACCACATAAAAGGAAAAAAAATTCAGATTCAAAATGGTGGCCAAACAACAGATTGTTTTTAAAGCGAACCACAATTCTCCCACCAAAATTGCAAGAAAACCCACTTTCACGAAGGACTTTTAAATAAAATTTGGCTTAAATAGTAGGGTTAAATAAATTACATTGCTGAAATAAAAATCCAAAAAGTTATCCGGTGCGATTGGGAATGGGCAAAACCAAATTTGAGAAGCGCCCCCAAAATGTGTTTTTTTACGCCATCAACCGATTTTGATTTCTTTTTCACTAAGTATAGGCGGCAAATATATTTGGCCATTACCTCAAATCTTGGACAAAAATAATTTCGCGTTAAAAGATGGCGCGCGAAAAACGAAATCCGGTCCACATGGACCCCCCTATTAACTAAGTGTTAACAGGGGTAACCTTTGGTAAATTAAAAAAAGGAAAAATTTAAAAAGGTTTTTTAAAACATATCTTGTTAATTTCCGTGAGACTCTTTTACAAGGCATATGGCAAGTTTAGGGTTATACCGCTGAAGTAGGGGGAGAAGGTCAAGCCTCCCATGATGAACGATGTGGACTTTGGTGCCCCCTACCATTGGGAACTAAGCATTTAAGACAGTCAAAGCTATTCCTTATTTTAACCCTAAAGCTCCATCAATAATTTGCACCGGTTTTTATCCAAATCGGAGTCATTTTAAAATTTGACCTCTGTACAACTGAAAATGACCCCTTTTTTATGAGTTTGTGCTGTTTTTAGCTAAACTCCAAAAAACTTTTGGCCGCAGATAGTCAAAACTATACCTTTTTGGAATCCTTTATAAAATATTAATTTGGTTAGACTTTTCAACATGATTGATCAATTTCAAAACTTTGACCCCTGTTATTGACCCTTGACTCCCGAAAAAACATTTCCCCACCCCCTACGATAACCCCTTTTTTGGGTAAATGTGGACACCTTTACCTACCAAAATCAGTTGAAATTAGCTTCTTTAAAAAATTTTCACAGATTTGCTAAAAAAATATTTACTTTTGTATTACTAAATAATAGTAATATACTTTTAGAACATGCATTTAAACTTTTTCTTCATATCTTGCTAAATATCGTTATAATCCCAATTAGTTTTCAACATTAGTAAGTACCTCATTGCCAAGGGACAATGGTGTGGAATTATGACCGGTGGAGATAGAATACGGTGAAATAGGTAAAATTGTTCTCGACTGCCCACATTTCGTTAAAATACGTTTCCACATATTCATATTACTCTATTTAACCCTTCCCAACCTGGATGATCCCCTGTCGCACAAAAACGCACACGAATAAACGATCTAAGGCTTTTCATTGTCTTGTAAGTTTCATCCTTTGCGGTCATTTTCAAGAAAGCGAAAAAAAATGGAGGTCCCACCTTCAATGGGGGTTCATGACGCCCGTCAAAAGAGTCCGAATTTAGGGGGGTGGTTGCCACCTTCCTATCTTCACTGTGTAAAATCCAAAAAATGGGTACTTAGCAAGTATGTAGGGGGGATGCTCCGTGGATAAGCAAATACTTGTATTTTTTTTCTTATCATTTAGAGTAATAACATGTGCATGCTTACTTTGGCCCCCCATTATTGCAAATAAATATACCATTTTGCTTGCAATAAATTAAGGCAAAACGGTCGAAAAAACCCTCGATTTTGGCGATTTGCTTACCAATTTGCTTAAAAATAAGCTCTCGTTTATGACGTCACTAGGCGTAATGTTTGTTAAAACTTGAATATGTTTGTACTTTATTTGAAGAAAGGGATATGTAGCTACACACTGATAGCAAAAAAGCGTATGTTTGTTCGTTAATTAACGAAAAAAGGCAGGGGGGGGTAACCACCCCTTGGTCTTGAACGTATACAAAAACCTTGGTTGGACGGGGTTAATATCTTGAAATACATAGCTTTCTGTTCGGTTGAACAACAATGCATATTTAATGCAACATTTACCCTTTTGAATCTTAATTGCGATCATGTTTTAATATGAAACGTTGAAATACTGCGATGAAAAGGATAATTGTTAGGAATAATTTGTTGATTTTATATCTGTGTTCCGAAAAACAAGTTCCGGCAGGCCTACCATCGTCAACTACCCGCATCATGTGCATATAAGCCCGGGGGATGGGATAATCCCCAAATATTTGATGGGGGGGGGGGGGTTGTTGTTCCATATACGATCATCTCCTAATGTTGCGCCCCCGTGCATGTGTTTTTTGAACAAAATCACACGATATTTCACCAATTAGTTTTGAAAATGGCTAATGTACCGCATTTATGTTCTATTTTTAATTACATTACGATATTAGGTTTCTAAATTTGCATTTTTTAGCGGCTTTTTCGTGCATTATTTAGTAACATATCTGTGTCCAAAAACCTGTTCATTCATAAATTTCTTCAAACCCATATTCCCCTAATGTTCAACACAATGTCCCCCCTGGTCATGCGCGTCATTGGCTTGATTAATGTCAACGGTATAAGACTTAAAAAATCATCGGCTTTTTGGTTAAGCATATTCCAGAGTTAACTTAAAATAATCTAATTTTGAAACTTAAGAAATGATGTTGGCAATGAAGGCTGCACTGGTGGGGGACTAACACCCCGCTTCGCGCGAATTTTCCGAACACTTTCATAGGCGCAAATTCCGGGGTGGGGGCCGGGATGGTGCATTTGGTTGGAGGGATTATATACCCCAATATTTTAATGAGATTGGTGGTTCTAAATGCGATCACCCCCCCCCCCCAATGTTTGACGGCCCGTGTCGCTTGATTTTGACCAAAAATAACTTCATTTTTACCATATTATTTAAACCCTCGTCCCAACAGGGGTTTTCCTACTAGAATCAAAATTAAGCAAGTTGATTTAATAAAATTTTTAACAAACAGGTCCGTATTCCAGAAACTTTGTTTACTAACCGATTTTAGCTTAAAATCGGTTTATTAAAATTGCGTTTAAGCAAAAACGCGTTTAAAATATTTTAACACTTGCTTTCTTAAACAGACTCTTTACAAAACAACGAGTACATCGTCCGTCGTTATTTAAAACGCTAACTTAAGTGTATAAAAGGCGCTCATGTGTTTTTCAAAATGGTTGAGCGCACAAAGTGTATCATGATGGCTTTCCGTAGCGTTAAGGTTATACACCAACGGGGCGAGAATGATTACGCACCATTGCCGTTGTCAATTGGACTGCAATGACCGTGCACTTGACGGAACACACACTAAAACACTTTCTTACACTAACCCCTTCCTCTTTTAAATTTTCGGTGCATTTTGGTGGAGTTAAAACAGCGTTTAAACTTTAAATCTTTCTGAATTGCGTTCTTAAGCGTTGCGTTTATCCAAAATATAAACGTTCGCTTAGCTTAAAACGTCGCCTAAACACCTTTTTGGATATACGCGGACACCACGTTTACCCCAGGTCATAGACTCAACCTTTGTTAAAAAATTTTAGCAAATTGTTAAAAAATTAAACAACTGTTTCAAAATTAAAAACTTGTTTAAAAATTAAACAACGTGTTTAAAAGTTTAAGCATCAGTTGTTTAAATTTGTAAACAAGTTGTTCTAATTTGACTTTAAACAAGTTGAGCGATAACCACGGTAAACAGCCCGTTGGTTAAAGATGGAGGAGTTGTTTAAAAACTTGTTGAAAAACTAATACAACCTTGTTTAAGACAACATGTTATGAAAGAAACCTAAACAATGTTGTGTAAAAACTTAAAAAAACGTGTGTAAAACTTAAACATAACAGCATTTAAACAACCCTCTTTTTAAACAGCAAATTTTAAACAGGTTCTAACAGTGTATATCCTTTCTTCAAACTAAAGTAAAACATATCAAGTTTTAACAATATGACGTCATAGTGAAGTCATAACTGAGAGCTTACATATAAAGAGTTTGTTAAGCAAATCTCCAAAATCAAGGGGTATTCGCCGACGTTTTCGTCATTCATGCAATCAAAATGGTATTTAATGGCAATAAGGATGCGACCGTGAGCGATGGCGTGTAACTTTCCCGTGTCTGCGAGCACAGAGTGACCACAAAAAAAAACAGGTAATGTTATCGTAGGTTCTATAGGTTCAGAAAACAATGACGATACCTATTAAAAAAAAACATAATAACACGGACACTTCTGACGGCAAAAACATCCATAGACCCCCTTCGTTTTTCTAGATATTTGAAATTTAGTTTCAAGTTACACAAATTCTCTGTGACGAGTCTGATAACATAATCTTTGCGTAGTGCACAGACTAGACCGTGGGAAATATTACCGGACAGCGTATACGACTTATGCAAATGTATTTTCAAGAAATGTTTTTCATAGTTCGCTTCATCTATCGTAATATTGTAAATACCAATACACCTATTCAATGCCCACCACATGACGGTAAATAATAAAATGGGGTTACGCGCCCAAGTTACTGTAAGGTAATTTTGTTTATGCACAAAGATTTAGGTCACAGTTTGTCAAACAACTTTCTTTCAGAATTTTGGTCATCGTGTTTCTCCTCCCTTTTGCGGAAAACATTATGAACATATACGGTCAAGGGTTAATTGAACGCACAGTAGAAGCTAGGGTTTAATTTTAGTCGGGGCAAGAGTACAAGAGTATTCTTGTGCTTTGCGTCATGAAAAAATACCCCAATTCTAATCGGGGTAGTGATAAACACCGAAATCTTATTCAACTGAATAGGTAATAACAATGGCTCTTTCTCTCCTTGACCAAATGGAGTATAAGATGGTGACTGTATGATCCAGTTGCCCCAGATAATCAGGCAAATTTTTCATTGTTTTGTGCTGCTACGAAGCTAATAATAAAATGTGAAGAAATAGTCCGTGATTGAATTGTTTAAGGTGTTGAAACAATGTCGTGAATGTAGTACTGTTTTAAGTAATGTCTAAGTGTATTTTTTAAAGATGTGTAGACAGTAAGAGGTGGATTCATATACACAGCTTGGAAGTTTAATTTTGTATCGGTAAAAATAGTTAAATGCAGGTATAATCGGCATCACAGAAATGGTAGATACAATCTAAAGCTACCTAATCTAAAGTGCAAGTACAGCAATATGAAAATGAAACAGGTCAATATAGCATATACAAGGAAACAATCTGGTTATCAGGATGTGAAGGCGGATATATATCCATACGACATAGGTGAAAAACAACATTAGTCAAACTAACACATTTATGATGGACACAATGAGCCAAATGAGCAAGACGGTCTCATGCCAAGTCTACTTCAAAATGTATGTGGATAAATTGTTTGTATGCATTTGAAGCAATTTAGAATATTGTTTCCTATTCTCTGACTCATATTTTCTTGGAGAGTTTAGAACGTACGCCCGCTTCCCCGCCAAAACGGCGCACCATCGTGTTGCACCGGTTGGTACATTTTGTGACCCCACTTTGTCTGCTCCCAGTTGAATTGAGCAGCCTTGACGGAATAAAGTACAGTATCACGTGCACTTTATTCCGTCAAGGCTGCTGAATTCAACTGGGAGCAGGCAAAGTGGGTGCAGTAAATGTACCAACCCGTGTTGCACGTAGACACATACTCGTAACGATCAACGCGCGAGATTGTTATGTTCAAGAAATTATGAGCCAGAGTGTAAAGTTTGTCTAAGGTGCGAGCCGCGCACACACACACACACATACACACAAACACACACACCCACGAACACACACAGGCACACACACACACACAAACAGATTTCAGATTTTTATTTGTCTATCAATCATCAATAGTAGAAACATGAGAGTAAATATAAAATGATAATAATGTAAAGTGAACAATATAGTAATCCATGTGTACCTAATCTTACGTACAAATTCGGTCGTATCTGTAAGAAATTCGCAATTTTGTATTTTCTGACCGTAAACGGACAGAAATTATAGCATAGTTGCCTATGGGACCGTGCAAAACAAGTAAAGCATTTGCTCATAACACAATCCGCAAGGTCGGGATCAACTAAAAAGTTGTGAATAATGTTTTCTCAAGGATATCTAGTGAAAAATGGATAAAACAGAAGGTGTTGGAATCACGAAATGTCCCTTTAAATTACCAGTTATAAATGATAGTATAATAATAATGATAACAATGGTAATAATGTTACAGAATTTATATAATTTGCAATTACGTAAGTGAAAACAATAACAGACAAGATAGAAACAGATATATAAGACAAAACAGGACATACACAGTAATCCGAACACACAATAACGCGAATAGTAAACCAAAATGGATACATGGAACCATGTGGAATAACAGTCTATTTAATATTTCTTCAACTTTGCTTTTAGTGAAGCAATGGAAGATGATGATGATTTGATAGGAGTAGGAATATTTTTCCAAAGTAATGGGCCTCGGGATGCAGACGTGTTACCAGCAAGCACGGTTTTAGAAGGGTTAATTGATTGGGTGTAAACATTTCCTTGTTTCATAATCGCGAACAGGGTAGGTCGTATTAAAGAATGTTCCATTAATGAGGGCTGGTTGGCCTAAATGTTGTTATGATGCCGGTACATGCAAATGCACTGCTGGAATTTATCCCCAAATCATCATATATTTTTAGGGTCTTTAAAGTGTAGAAATAGAGGGAGAAGAATTGTTAAGATCGGCCCAGATCATTGCACGGATGAAATGTGTTGATAAAAGAGAATTATGAAAATAGGTAAGGATTCTTGCTAGTAAAGAGGAACGGAATTTGCGGATGACACCATTATGAGTTGAGATATACTTTAGAAATGTTTTGTGTGAGTTGCCAAGTTAAAGCTGACTCCAAACCAATTGTGTTTTTTGCATAACTAATTGCTTGTTTCATATAAAATCCACTGTGTGTGAAATAACTAAGATCAAAATCGAAGTCCTCATTATAAAAAATCGAACTTGTAAAAATCCGGATCCGGAAAATTTTTTTATACACGGTATTGAGCATTTTAGGTGATACTAAGTTGTTGTTGACTTTTAATTACTAACAAAAAAAGATATTTCGAAATCCTGAGTCAGGCTGTAATTAGAATCAATGGAACACCAAAAAATAGTACTATCACTTGTTGTATGCTGTACACATTTTAAGGTTTAGTTAATAGGGAGTGTTACTGTGTTTATTTAAAAAAAAAATATAGTTTCAATATTCGGAGAAAGTTTATTTAATTTGAACCGGTTTTATCAGGGCAAGAGTCATGGGTCATGGTGGAAATAAAATATTGGTGTCATCTGCCAAACAAAACAAATAAAGGTATGTTAGGCATAATGGAAGGTTCATTTACGTACAAAGAACTAATAAGTCCATAAATCGGCCTTGGGAATCACATTGACATCAATGGATTAGGAAGGGTTGATTAAATAGAACTCGTTGCTGCTACCAGAGAAATAACTCCGAAGCCAGTCATTAGCAAGACTTTTAGCAAAATGTTTTTTTTTTCCCGAAGGGTTTGTATTTCTGAAAAAAGGCAAAAATGGTCATTTGGTCGAAGGTCGTAACACAAGTTGATGTTTTATAGGTTTGTAGTCAGATGTTTTAGTCCAGGGGTGTGTTTCGAAAGTCGAAAAAACCACTTTTTTGAATAAAACTGTCGGATTACGTCCTTCGGAAATAAAACCGACCTTTCGGAACAAAATCCTTCAGAATAAAACACGGGATCTGAAATGGCGTGTATTATTCACAATATCAATATCAGAATACCCTGTCGCAAAAAACAAAAGAAACATAAACAAAAGAATGATTTTATATTGTCAAAGACAGCTAAAGTCATTAAGTGGTACACATATTCAATCGGCCATAACTCCGTGAATTGGGTCCTTTTGGAAAGAGTTTTCGGTGTCGCACCTAACGAAATGCACTTTACAGAGGTGATTTTCTCGTGAATAGAGGGCGCTTTGAGGGTTCTCTTTTTTAAACACCGGTACAGATATTTACCGGTAGAAAATCTACGAATAAAATTTACTAAGGTATTTTCCCGTATTCTATAGGCTTGCTCTGTGATTGATTTAACTGTTCCACTGGATAATGTCTGAGGGGAATGGAATCGGAATCCGCCGCAGGCGGCCGCCGTTCACGACGGAAAAAAAAAATTGTACAACCCAGCATTATTCCATGTCGTCGTTCAAATCACCACATTGACCGTATTTATGTATTCTAAATAGTTTTAACATTTTTTTCTAAATATTTTGGTGAGATCGTTTTTTAGATCAAAAGGGACAACACCGCTTGTAACACCCCTGTAAACAACGTGGAAACAATCTTTGCCACAAAATGCACTACGCGCAACAATTAGCCTATGTGATTTGCCCTTTTCAAAAACTTCAGTCAACAACAAAATCAGCTGTGTGATTAAGCTTGTTTATTCGTAAAAACAACAAATGCAAACGCATATAGAGACAACAATAATAACGAATTTGATCCATTAAATAAAGAGTTTGGGGTTTTGCGATTTATTTCTATCGAAACCACAATCATGCTGAAAGTTAACGAACATCCCCAGCGCGGCGATATCCGCAGTCATGCACTGTAAAACGGCCTGGCGAAGAGTTTGAAAATCCATATCTGCGAGAAAATCAGTGCTGAAGAAAGTGTACACCAAATGTTTTTCCATTCATTCGGCGCAAACATAGCGACTCTAGCCTGAAACATTAACTCCCACATGCAGTAATTGTCCAAAAGACAGCTTTATGAATCAAATTTCCTAAGCCAGCGAGACCCATAACAAAGTTCACTATATACATCGTATATGTTAAAAACAAGGTAATTTGTAGCACGAATCATCTTGGACTTTCACAGTACAGTGGTGGAGACTTTTGTTGGTCCTTTATCATTTTGCCACTTGATTTTATCATTTAATTTGTACTATAGGCCGCCCTGTTCGAAGCAAGATGCTCTTATTTTTTCTTCTCGTTAGGGTAAAGTCAGCGGACGTTTGTTCGTACACATAAATAATTCATGTATGCGCTGTGGTTACACACAACTAGCTTAACCGTGGACCACATCTCTTACTTCTTGGTGAGGTGTTGATGTTGGTCTCAGAATCCTTAGTCAGTGAAAAATTGAGGATTAAAAGAAAAGTCGCCAAGCAGACTTAAGTTATCGCGGCCGTCGGCCATTGTATTTTGTACCACACGGGTGTACGGGCTGTCCCCAGATGAACTGCAGTTTGCAATCATGCCTCATAATGCCAGCGCCTAAGTGAAAGACACAATGATAAGCGAAGGCCAGATGCAGTATAATGCATGGACGAATTTTCGTGCTAGTAATTGGTGCATTTTGTTAGACAAGTGACAGAGCAGTCCGGCACGGCATGGCAGCACGAATCCCGGGGCACGAATCTTTTCTTTATACATGGCATAGTACGTGGCTGGTCAGGGAAGGGAACACAGACGGTAACAAAATTTTGTGTTTTTAAAATCTTAATTTTATTGTTTTTTTATGCTGTATTTTGTATTGCTTTTAGGGATTTGTAATGTAGTTTAGAAGTGTTTAATTTCTAAAATATTATTGTAGTCAGGCCTAATCCTAGCTTAGTTCTTAGGCCTTGTCTAGAACAGTTAACAGTGGAAACCGCGTGTCTAATAACACCGTGCCGTGTGATCTGACTGTGTTCCTATCACCCAGTCTGTATATTGGTTCTCCACTGAGTGCTCTATGCATAATTGTTTCAACACTGCTGGCCAAATGCCTGTCTATTACGTCTATACATGTTGCTGTAGCTAGGACACTCTCTCATGGGGGACACTCAGTTTATTACACCGGGGGTGTACACGAAAGTACAGCAGCTCGGAGCTCCAGCCAGGTCCCATGATCCGGATCATGACACCCGCACGTCGTGCATCGTGTTTTTACCATACGTTTACAATATAAACAATGGCAGATGAAAGGAAAAACGAGTGTGTGTGTCAACAATATCATGTCGGTACTTGGATTTTAGCGGACCAAACCTTCCTCTTCTGATGTATCGGTCACAACTTATTCCCCTGGCAACTTTCACAGCTGCAGCAAGTTATCGAGCAAATCTTTCGAAGACGGGGGCATGCAATCAAAGCAATCTCATCGGCCTCTGTACGCATAGTCAATCCGTAATGTTTATAAATAGTTCGTATTTCATTTGCAAATATCCCCATATGGTTGGTCTTTTATTCCAGCTCTAAAACGAAATATTTTATGACATGTTTATTATTCTCTGCTTCTTTCAACTTGACATGTTTAGACCCATGTTAAAGATAAAAACAAAAACCAATCTATAGTTCCCGGAAAGGCTAGCGAAGCCTTGCCGCAAATATGGGGTATACTAGTGTATCATAGGTTATGGGGAGCTTATCATGGACTACAAACTCGCGTAAATACTACTATCAAAATCAACCGCTTACTGTCTAGATGTGGTAATATGTATATTACCGGGAAGACCACCTGAAAAAATGAAAGCGCGTGATCCCGTTTACATTACATTGTGATGCAAGTTCAGAAAACGATTCAATTTTATAAAGGGCCATGGTCCGTCGCCCAAAAGCCTCGTCCCTAAAACCCCAGATTTACAGTTTTCGGGCCGACTGCCGGATCCGGCATGTTGCCGCAGCCGGCAGATATATTGCCAGTGTCAGGCACATAAAAACAGCATCCCCACAAATTTCGGAAACCTAAACGATTCTATGGATGGGGACTTTTTTTTTTGTAGCGGGGACGTCCATATTTACCCATGGCAATGTTATTTTATGTCGCCAAATTTTCACCCAGGAACCAAAAAATTTCACGCTTTGGGGTTGTGGGTAAAATTGGAAAATTCCATAATTTGTCACTTTTTACTTTTTATATGAAATTTTAGGTTAAAATCGTTTTTTATAGCACAAAATAATTTTTTTCATTCGTATTAAACAAAACATTATGTTGACGAATACTTTGTTTACAATCACTTCTTTATCTAAAAATCCCATTTCAATTAACTTACCACTTTAAATTTAACCGCGCCTTTGCAATGCATTGTGGGAAACACACTGGCCGGTTTGCCGGTCACACACATTGCGGTCTACGGCAACATTGCCGTATCCGCAGTCGGTCCGAACACTGGTTTAAAAAAACCGGGAGTGGGTCAAATGTTTGGTATGTGAAAGAAAACTACTATTTTTCCCTCGTGTACCCTGTGAAATCTTGGGCCAAAGGATGTTCGGCTTGAAAGTTAAGAGCGAAAATGTGACCCATCTTGGTCGACCATCATTAATTTTTTACAGAGTACTCTTTGGGGATTTCAATTTCAAATCACGTTTTTAGCTCTCACATCAAAGCTGGTTCATGTTTTGAAATATCGCGGAAACTTTACAAGATGAGTTTTGGGGTGAAGGCTATCTTTCAAGATGAAACTTAATATACTTAAATCAGGTCATCCCTTTTAGAGAGGGGATTATATTGGGAGTACATAACATGTTGTGGTTTGTAAACAGATTGCATAATAGTAAAACCAATTTTCTTCCCTGTTGGTACACTCTGGGTGAATGAACGTCAGGTTTCTATTTACTCCAAATCGTAATGCATGCCTCAATTGGTTTGCAACTTCATTGCATAATGAGGTTCTTACTTTTCCATCAATAAAGAGATCAATTTTAAATGCTGACAGTTTTAAAAAATGATATGGAATTTTGAGCTCTAGCCATGTTCAAGTTTGCAACTTGTAGATTTCTTCTATCTGTTAGAAGATATACTTTATGGCAATGCAATGTTTTCTGTTCCTGAACAAACTTAGTTGCAGAAAAAGTCTGCTATGAAAAATATTTATATTATACTATTTAATTAATAGAAAGTGACCTTAATTAGCGTTTGAAATTATGTTCTTAAGTTAGAGTATAAAGACACACTTCATTTTGACAATAAAAGTTTGTCAAACCATTGGATCCTATCTTGTTCACGCTTTTATTGATTTGCCGTGCATAGAACTGATTCAGTGTCTAAGGTATCGTCACACAGAAGACAGCTCCGACCAACCACTTCCAGACTACACAAGACCGCATTTTTTTCAAAATCTGCTACAGCAGTCTTGTTCAAAACTTGCAAAATTTACAATTTTTATCCCGACCAGGGATGATTAGTCTGCGAGTATCCCCGTCGTCAACGAGACAAGTGAGGCTGAAACGCCGAGCAGTAGGCGACAGCATCATGGAATCAACACGATCCAGCATGTTTAATTGGCGACGCCACTTGTTCAATCACCGATTTGTCGCCGACCTTGAAACGACGGCACAAGTTGTGACATGTCGCTGTCAAGACTGCTCGTCGATTGGTCGCCGAGTTGTTGGCGCCAAGAAAGGTCCCGTCACATGAAGACAACCCGCGACGCGACCCAACCTCTTCCCAACTACACAAGACCACATTTCTTTCCAAATCGGTTGCAGTCTTGTTAAAATTACAAGACAAGAGATGCTCAATCGCCGAGCAGTAGGCGATCAAGCATGTCACTTGTTCAGTTCTCAATCAGTCGCAGACCTTAACACGACAGCACAAGTTGCTGCCAAGACTGCAAATCGGCGACTTATCTTCTGTAGTCGCCGAGTTTAGTCGCCGATTCAACATGTCTCTCCCTCTTGGAGCAGACTCATTGTCGACCATTTTCCAACTGCACACAACCACTCATGATGCGCACCATCGGCTACCGCTTCCAAACCGCTCATGTGTTCAAGCCGACCTTCCCGATTCCAAAACGATTTTTTTAAGCTGCAAGAGAAAATCGTGGCGGGTTTTTATCAAATTTGCCACGTGCTCCCGACCACACAAGACTGCAGAAGACTGTACAGGACAGTCCCAGACTTGGCCAAAACTACACCTGAAAAAGGAAAATTACTCACGATTTTCGAAAAAATGGCAATCGGCACCAGTCTTGAGCAGTCTGGAAGCGGTTTTCTAGCAAATAATGAGTAAGACTACAGACGACTGCACAGAACAGGCCCAGACCTTGCCAAAACTACACATGAAAAAGAAAAACAGCTCACGATTTTCGAAAATTGGAAAATCGGCACCAGTCTGGAACAGTCTGGAAGTGGTTTTCTAGCAAAAAATCGGCTGTGTGACTGAGCCTGATGTTTCGGCGGCTCGGAAAGTATTTCCCACGGTGTCACAGACTGCGAAAGATATTATCTAAATTAGTACTGCGCAAGAGATTAACGTTAACAGTCCCCCAAAGAGAACGTGTGTAAATGAAACTAAAATCTCAACCGGAAAACAAAGGGGATCTATGGATGTCCAATTTACATGATTTATGTCCTTCCTTCCGTTGAAAAAAAAAATGATGGCTTAAATACAAATTGCCATCACTAAATTTAATTTTGCCATCAAGTATTTTCATGATGTACACAACCCAATTATTAATTTTGCCATCAATATTTTCATGATGTACACAACCCAATGAATTTATCTACAATTGCAAATTTTATTATTCCGACCGACTCTGGTTGGTAGCGATCTAAGGCCTTTTTCCATCCGATGCAGCAGCAATATAAGACAAAAAATTGACGTGAGGCAATGTCAATTTCAGGACATACTCAACTCTTAGGAAATAAGCGAAGTTTTAGAGCTTTCTTAAAGGTAACAAATTGAACATTGAGTGGCAAACACAGATGGGCAAAGGGTTAATTGCCGAAAGCTCTGTCGGCCATTGCCCTTTTTGTACGAGAGGAAGAGTGAGGAGCGTCCTGTCATCTTTAGACCGCACGCGCCTGGCCTGCCAGGGATATAATATACAAAGCAGTGGCGTATCTTGGGGTGCTTTCGGGGCGCGTGCCCCGGGGGTTCATGCCAAAATATGCACAATCAGCTCATATTTGGCTATTATAGGTCCTTCCGCCCCCGGGTGTATGCCAGTGCAAAGAGTGGCATTCGGACACGTATGACGGCATTTGTCCAGGAATACCCTTGTAGGTAAGAAGCATTTTAAGGTTAACCCTAACGCCACATCTGTTTTCCCGGGGAGTGAATGAAGGAATGAGGGAAGAGTGGAAGAAGAAAAGTCGGAAACTCGGGTCGGTCTCGAACCAGGAACCCTTCGGCCCCCAGTCTTATGACCGGTGATACCACGCTACGACGGTGTCGCTGACGGTGTTCGTTTGATTACGTCATCGCTACATCCGTGATTTTGGTGCAGTTTTCTCACTCAGTGCTGTCTCAGTGCGTGGGATTTTGTGAGATTCACACCAATTACGCTCCAATAGAATCTGTACTGCTGGGACACAGCGCCACCAATTCCGTTTCCGCATCGCTAATTGGCCGGCTATTCTTAGACATGCGCTACGTCATGGGACTCCCTAGCAGTCAGACGCTGTATTAAAGGCTCTGCGATTAGCTGAACAAGGAATGAAAAAACGGTTTCGCGGTACCTTGGATATCGCGAAAACGACGAATCAGGTGGTCGATCTGATGTTAGAAATGGGTTCCTGACAAAAAAGACCAATTAGCTCACTAGTTTTTGTAAGCATGGCGTGTGGCATGACTTGACAGCAGCAATCGAGAATTGAGCCAGCTAATAAGGTAAGAATTTTTCACGTATTTTTTGCACGTTTTTTCGTCTTTTTCCAAACATAAACCTACATTATAAACTAGTCAGCTAACTAGACAATTTAGTTAGGAATATTTTGGTGCGTAAATCGTTACGATAGGCCAAGTATTTTGCGCAATATCCAGTGTACAAAAAAATCCAAATCAACGCTATTTGACCGGGTCCGAATATGTTAACAAGTTGTTGTGTACGTGTCAGCCACTTGTAGACGTTTCATATAGAAGTCCCATTGATGCAAATGAGGTATTACAATTGATTCCGCCAGGCGCTGTATGGCGTTGTGCAGTAGCGCTTGACGGAATGAATAGCAATACCTCATTTGCATCAATGGGACTTCTATATGAAACGTCTACCGTGAAACGTCTACTTGTGAACTCCCTAGCGCAGTGAAGATTTGCCAAGGTCGCGTGGCTCAAATTACTTTCTGACCGTAATTTAACAATGGGCGGCGCTGTGTGCCAAGACAACACGTAAATGGTGTGGATTCAGTGGCCTTAGGGCTAATTAGGGACAGCATGCTTACTGATCTGTAGCCAGTGGAGCTCTTTAAAGAGTGGAATAGCCGGTGTCTTTCTATCAGATCTGAACACCAGTCTGGCTGCTCTATTCTGCAATATCAACTGTAGTTTAGTCCGATCTCTGGCCGACATCCTATAGGCCTACAGAAGAGTATTGGCATAGTAAAAACCAGTAAGCGGACGAGATGATGACAACTTTCGAACGTGAAAAAGGACACGGATCTTTGAAATATTGCAAAGGTGGAAGTGTACAGATTTAGTGAAGACCTTCGCATGCTCAGTCATGGACATTGTCTGGTCAAACACAAACCACGGTTTCTGATTGCCGAGGATGACAACGCAATAATATTATTTTTTTTGTATTTTAGTATTCAGTATTTTATTAAATCCCACATTGCAGCCATGAGAAATTATAATATTAAAATCAAGAAATTACATTTTTCGCGTGCCATGTTTTATGCTAAATTATTTTTTGCCCAAGATTTTATGTAATTGCCTCAATATCATTTAATTAGCATAACTAAGCATTTTGGTGGCGCTATCCAAACTTTGTTTTACTCCTTAAATCCTACTGTATTAACCTTTTTACAGTTTTATTTCAGCAATGTAAATGTATTTATGTTCTCCTAATATGACCCAAAGTTTACGGAAAAGAGCTTCAGGAAAGTGATTTTTCATTTTTTGGGCGGGAGAAATTTTGGCGCGGCATAACAAGTGGTTTTTAGAACGCGAATTTTTGTTTCTGTTATGTACAATGTTAATCTACTCCTTTAAAGGGATTAGCATCAAAAACTCATCAAAACTCATATTTTTATATTTTTGTTACTGGCATGGATATGCGAACATAACCTGCAAGTAGTTGGCTTGAAATCTGTGTATTAAAGACAAGGCAGTACTTTTTATCTGATTCTGTAATTTCTATACGTGCGTATCAAAATTCCGACTTGAGATCAAAAAAGCCTTTCCCGGTGAATATCAAAGATTTTCAGCGTGATATTGTGCACCATGATCAATACAGTGGTATTACATTACAATGTAATGACCTCACCTTTCATGTTTTCACATGTCGACACCTTGCACAAATCTGTACAGGACATCCCATTGGCCATACATACACAGTCTGGCAACTTGCACACTCTTGGGCAATTATTGCATGGTAAGAACTCTAAAACAACGTCTGCAGCAGGTTTGCCATTCATCCACTTGATGATCAAATTACCATCAGGACGTACAATCCATCCATGACCATTGAGGTTTGAAGTGTCTGGAGAGGCTTCTACGGCACCATATAGTTTGCCCCATCTGCATGAAGGGTTAGGCATTCCTCACATGGAGGAAGCAGGCCAGATTCAATTTTGGCTTTCTTTGCTCTAAACAGTTAGTACCGCAAGTTGATCTCATCTTTGATGGGTGACCTAGCTACATACTAACAACATGAACTCTCAGCCAGTAAGCACTGAGAGAGAGAGAGAGAGAGAGAGAGAGAGAGAGATGTCACTTGGTCACTTGTAGAGATTTGTGCATTTGGCCTCGAGAAAGTACCAGCTCTAAAAAGCTCGCAAGAGAGACCGACACACCCCTTTTTCTGCACACCATACTACACCCAAGTTTTAATTAGTTGAACTGATCCTCAGCCTGGCCTTCAAAATGACATTAGCTGCAATATGTTTATGAAGTGTGGAACCCAAAACAAGACAAGGTACATCAAAGGCATGCATTCATATACAGTAATTGATGTGACACTATCAGCGCATTTGCTGCCAAAGGCAATGTTCTGGACTAAAAGCTCCTCAAATTCCACGTTTACAAACTTCAAAAACTCACATTTCGTGAACTAGATCACCCATCAAAGACGTGAACAACTTGGCCAGCTTCCTCCATTGAGAACTGTCTGACCCTTCATGCAGAGAGATGTTCCATTGTCTGTGGTTCTGTTCCACAACCACAGGTATAGTGTACTGGGATGCTTCCAGGTAGCCCACTTCTGCATAGAAACCTTACATCGGCTGATTCTAGTTCTCAATCTGTTGAAACATCGCCATTAAGTCCATGAGGAGTCAGCTCCAGGTGGAAGATGTTTATCACGTTCAATAACAATAGATGTTATTTGGTTGAAAACAAGTCTTTCTTTCCACAATGCAACTCTCTTAAGCTCCTTAGCGACTGATTCAAGAGGTTGGACTTTGCTTAAGAAACTCTCTCTGGAATTAAGGTGGTGGCAGCTGGTCTCTGCCCGGACATAGGGTGCTTCACATTAGATACTTGACAGCTACGCTCTTGCATGCTCGCTACACTATCACAGATGTCTGATGGGGCAATTCCTGCTAAAATGTATACGTTCTCCGTTGGTGTTGGACGAAGACATCTTATGATAAGCCGGCAGGAGGCATTTAATGCTGAGTCAAGTTTATTGCCATGGGTTGATCTTTCCCATACAGGGCATTGTTGCTCCAACAATGGGCAGACCAAGAGATGTTCCATTGTCTGTGGTGCTGTTCCACAACACAGGTAGTGTCCTGATCTGCTTCCAGGTAGCCTCACTTCTGCAAAGAAACCTTAGATCGGCCAATTCTGGTTCTCAATCTGTTGAGAATCGCCATTCAGCCCATGGGGAGTCCGCTCCAGGTGGAAGATTCTCACCAGGTTCAATACCAGTAGATGTTACTCCCTTAAACTCCTTAGAGATTGATTCAAGAGGTTGGATTTTGCTCAAGAAACTCTGTCTGGATTTAAGGCGGTTGGCAGCAGGTCTCTGTCCGGACATAAGTGTGCTTCACATTAGATACTGGGGCAGCTACGCTCTTGCATGCTCGCTACACTACTAACTGTTGGAGCAATTCCTGCTAAGATGTATACGTTCTCCGTTGATGTTATTGCCTGAGCATACTTTACTCTTCGTCTTCTTGATGTGGGTCTTATAAGAAAGAGTGCGGTCCCAACTCCTAGGTAGACAGGGTTATCGCAGTGCTCCAGGGGTTTCCCAGACCAGGTTACTCTAAGCTGACGTTTGGCTCCACGGTTGCGTAGATGGAAAGTACACACCTGTGTCTTGGACGGATCTGCACGTAGGTCGTTTCCTCGTAGTAATTAGGAGTTCATTCAAAGCTTTGGAGAGTCTCTCTTCAACAAGTGTGAAGTCTGCATCTTGTGCGCTAATTCCAAGATCGTCTGCATAGATGAAACGACAGGTTCCTGCACTCCTAGGTTGGTCGTTGGTATAGATGTTGAACAGGAGAGGTGCGAGCACACTCCCTTGTGGTAGTCCATTCTTGAGACTACTTCATCAGCTCTTCTTCGCTCCTAGCTGAACAAAGAACATCCTGTTTGCAAGCTACCAAACAGCTATATGGTGGCGTAGTCTTCAAGAGGACTAGAGTGGCAAATACTTGTAATGAGAACTTTGTGAGTTGGTCAATAGTTATGTATAATGCGGTATGTTATGTATTGTTACTAGATAACAGATTGATAGCGATATTGCTAATGACTGGCAAAAATGGTAATTCATGGGCAAAATGTGCATAAAATAGTGAAATAACTACTAAAGCACACTATACTTGTAGTGCAAGAATGGATCATCAGATATTCTGTATGAAAAATAAGTGATTTAAAACTATATAAAGTGAGGTAGTAGTATTCTTTTGTTGTCAGTTTTAGGAGCAATTTCCCATAAACCCAAGGAAAGGGTCCACTCTATGATTTTTTTGTCCGGGTCCGAGTGGTTTTAAAGGTCGTTAGGGATTAGACATATGAATTGCAAGTGCAATAGATTAACACTTAAACTGCCCATGATTGAAAACTGGCCACCATTTAAAAAGCAATCTAAGTGCTGAAATGTTGGGTAACAATGGCGGTTATTTAGGATATATGCAAATAAGGTTTATTAAAATAGATGGCCATGAATTCATTTTGATTGTTTTTAATCAAACATCTCATTTTAGCAGTTTTGAACCTAAAATATTTCTTCAACGAGTCTGGATATAGCCGAAACCAGTTATGTCGCAATTCCAATGGCGGCCATTTTGTTTATTCAAATTTACTTGCTTAAGTTGTCACCTTGGAAGTCTTGCATACATACATGTTTGAGCAATAGTGTAATTATAAACTTTAGAGTAGTGTAAAGTTCATCCATATGATACCTTGAATGTTGAAGTCAAATTATTCTCAAAATTTACGAAAATGGCGGCCATTTTGGATTTATGCAAATTAGGTTTAATTAAGAATGTATGTATTTGACTTCTGGTGGTTGTCTATTATCAAACATCTCATGTTAACATTTTTTTACCAAAATAATCCTTCTACAAGACAGGGTATGGCTGAAACCAGTTATGGATCAACTTGAATGGCAGCCATTTTGTTTATGCAAATTAGCAGGCTTAAGCTGCTACTTTGGAAAGTCTATCATGCAGAAATTATTCAAGTTGAAGTGTCTTAACAAGTTGGTAGTACTCTCGTTTTGCCACTCTATATGGTACCCATATGTCAAATATCACCTCGTGGCCCAAGCACTAAAATAAGAAAATAGTTGTCTTGCAGACAGTGTAGAAGTTTTCATTTTTGTTATTTTTGTACATAAAGAAATGGGAAATGTATTAAAATGTATGTAACCATAGATACATTTTACTTTCAGTGTAAATACATTTTTCGTCACTGACATTGAACATTGTTCCCCCCTTTTAACAGCTTTGTGGTCAACAAGCTCAGCAGCACCCAGCTATCTGTCGATGCTAAGATTGTACTGACAGTAGACAACAATGCTGCTGTCACATACACCCTTCTGTCCAGTACTGTATTTCCTTTCCCTACATCATGTGATGCCTTTGACTTTTTAGCAGTATCATGTAATGACCTCACGTGCTTCATCAACTCTGTTGGAGATGATGCTGGACAAGGAGCATATGATGTTGTATTTGAAGCAGTAGGAGTTAAGGTAGGTATACATGGGAGGTTATGTATACCCTGATGAATTAGGCCACTATTTCCTGTCATACCTTTGGTTTATCAGCAGTATATCATGTGATACATCAATGTCCTTTCAAATCTGTTGGAGGTAACGCTGCATGGGCAAGGAGCATATGATGTTGTATTGGAAGCAGTAGGAGTTAAGGTAGGTATACATGGGAGGTTATGTATACCCTGATGAATTAGATCCCTGTTTCCTGTTGTACCTTTGATGTATCATCAGCAGTATCATGTGATGACCTCAAATGCTTCATCAACTCTTTTAGAGGTAATGCTGCGCAAGGAGCTTATGATGTTGTATATGAATAAGTAGGAGTTAAGGTAGGTACACATAGAAGGCTGTGTATACCCTGATAACCTGGACCCCGGGAAGACTGATATTTACCCTGATTGTAACACACCCATATAATTACATATGGAATACGGTCGATTTTCATGAAAACGGTGCATTTCCAGAAATTTTGTGTCTTTGGTTAATAAGTCTTTTCAACAATGCTTTATTGGGAAAAAAATGGTAATATTTTGATAGGGGCCGTTGAGCTGCATTTGGGCATATATAGTTTGCCATACTTTCCATTATCTTTTCTATGAGATATTTTCCTAAAAACATCGAAAAATAGGAGAAAATTGATGTCCGAAACACAACAAAAAATATTTAAAAAATACTTAGCAGCTTGAATTCTTCCGAATATCAATGTTTCTTCTTGTGAAACATGTGTAGAAATTATGTAATGATGTTTTTCCTTGTATTCTCACTTTATTTTGATATTTTTGAAATACAAACATAATGTCCGTGAAAACCTTGTTTATTACGTTATCCTTCACAAAGCAGTTCCTAAGTTTGGTAAAACTTCTACTAAGATATTGATTGTGCATCTTATTTCAAGGTTTTTTTTTTTTTTTTTTTTTGAACCAAGTTTGAACTGGGAATTGCAATGGAGTATTGATTGCTGTCATAATTATATGCGCGGAAACGTGTTTGTGGGTGCGGTCAAGCATGGTTTGCATGACACGTACAATGTATACACATTCGATTGTGTGTATATTTAGGTCAGTCACCCGAATGTACTACACATGCGCGAATTCAGCGTCGGTGACTTGTCACTAAAATTTTTTATACAGGCGTCAATGGAGAGCTTTGTTTGTGCCTGGCACTTGCACATACACCCCATCAAGTACCGTGGGAAACAAACTTGCGGTTTTGATGGTAGACGCAATAATGCATGTTGCATTTTTTTTTTTTTTTTTTTTGAAATTATGTAATGATGTTTTTCCTTGTATTCTCACTTTATTTTGATATTTTTGAAATACAAACATAATGTCCGTGAAAACCTTGTTTATTACGTTATCCTTCACAAAGCAGTTCCTAAGTTTGGTAAAACTTCTACTAAGATATTGATTGTGCATCTTATTTCAAGGTAAACATAATGCGTCAGTTGGAAATAGTGTTTCCTTCAGCTCACAATGACTATTAAAAAATCTAAGAAATGTTGAACTTTGTAAAAAATGCGACCTTTTTAAGGAAGTGTATTACGTTATCCACATTTCTCAGCAACCAAACAAGCTATTTAAATATTGATCAAGAGTGGCATAGATACTTATTTTCCGACCACAAAAATTATATACACTTTCAATCAGATACATCTTAGTCAATGGGAGATGTGAAAATGGTCAAAAATGTTTACTACGTTATTGTGTATTACGTTATCGTTCATTACGTTGAATGCATTTTAGTTAACATCATCAACTATAATTTGGCCATAGAATGGTATGGTGTCAATTAAATGTATCTTTAGAATAAATTAGTAAAGGTATCTTAAAGGTGGTTGTTCCGATTTATGTGTATTGTGTTCTCTACTTGATATGAGAGCCTGGCACTTGCACATACACCCCATCAAGTACCGCGGGAAACACACTTGCGGTTTTGATGGTAGACGCAATAATGCATGTTGCAAAGCCCTATTCAATACTGTGCTAATAAAGTGGTTAACCACTAAAACGGTGTTTTTTGTTTATATCTTGGGAATGAAATGGATTCGAGGGCTCAAATTTCAGGACGACAATGAGAAAAATACGGCCTTTCATCTGATATCAAAATCGATACTACCGGGTAAATCAGGGGGGTCCCAAAGACGATCGGAACACGCCCCTTTAATATTTGTTTATTATAAAGTCTAATTTTCAGGCAGAATTCATTACTCAAGGATAACGTAATAAACTACACATTGGAGCATATTTCTTGAGTTCAATTAGCTTGTTACGATGCTTAACCGTTGGTATGCGTGAGGTCTCGGCGGCTGGTTTTCCACCAAGGAGAACTTAAGCAAAACTTTAACAATGTTCGTCGGACTGTTACAGTTCATGCACATCCACAAAGAAACACACAAGGAGACACAGCAGCTTGATTTAACAAATATATTACATACTGCCTTTAATCATAACTGTAGATTTCATCTCCTCCAACTTGTTTGTTATGGGGAGATGACCAGGCTGAAAGCAGAACTTCAAAGGCAGAACCCCAAAGGCAGACCGACCCCAATTTGAATTTGGAGCCAGCTTTTAAACTATCCACAGCTTGCCACCTTTGCCAACACGTAATCTGATTGGCTAACTGTGCATCACACAAGCTAACTTTACTTCTGATTGGTCAACTTGTGTATCACACAACAAGCTAGCCCTCATTCTGATTGGTTAACTTGTGTAGCATACAAACAGACAGCCAACACAGCTTGTGATTGGTCAAGTTTCAAATATAGCACGGATATGTGACTGTTGGGGATTTTCCACATTCAAATGAATTTGTATGAGCTGCCATTAGGCTCAAAAATCATCAAATCTACAAACATAACTAACAAACATGATATAACCAGTGTTTCAAGTAGTTATATTATGACATAGCTACTCAAACTTTAACTTCGTACAACTAAAAATTGCTCCCAGCAACCTCTTTGATAATGTCATCAGTTGGCATATTTTGTTAATTTAAAATTTTGATAACATAATAAACCCTATCCTTTTGCTGTATAAAATGTTTGTGTACATACTGTGCAGAAATGTAAGAAGTGTTGTTGGCAATATTATTTTTCCTGTAATAGGTATTGAATACCTAAATGTTTAAAACATAAAACATACAATTTTGAGACAATTTTTTTGGGTGTGTCTTACCTCCAAAATGTTTTCATGAAAATCGACCATATACATGGAGTGAGTACTATTGATTGAAGGGTGTATATCAGAGTACATCCAATGCAGCTCAGAGGCCAAGTTTTAGCTATAGACTTGCATATTATACAAATATTCAATGATCATGAAAGATCTTTGAAAATCTATTAGCCCCGAGGTTAACTGTAGGTGATGGGGGTACTTTACTATCCCAAGCAATAGATTGCACAAAGATACCGAATAAGATCATTAACACTTAAGTGCTTAAGGGGGTCCATGTGACCCAGGATTTCGTTTGCGCATTATTGACGACCCTTATGTGAATTGTAATTGTGTAATAGTTCACCTCTTATTCTTTGTACAGGAATATATGAGAGGGAGCGAGTGTACAATACCATCCGAGGCTGTCATCAATCAAAGTAAGCATGTTAAAAATACCAACCATCCTTGCAATGTGTCTGTTTCTTTATGTAATTCTCCCTATTCCAAATACAGTGCTCTTGCTTTAGCTCTTGTCAGTCCCATTTTTACCAAAGTCACCACTGAATGCATGAGTAGTTAGTAAGATATGTCAAAAACAACTCAGTGACAAAGAGTGTGTGTGTGTGTGAGAGAGAGAGAGAGAGAGAGAGAGAGATACGGGCCTGATAGAACAAAAACAGATTTACTTATTGTTAATTGCCATTAAAGTTGTCATTCCCATGCAAAACACCGTTATATGGGGCAAACTATAAACAAGCAGTCAATTGTATTTCTGTGTGATAGTTGTAATACGCAGATTAGGACGTCGGCTTTTTCCCATGATGCATCTGGAAAACATTGCCTGTTCGAGGCAACCACTATCGTCTTTCAAAGATGGAGATTTAAGATATGCAACCATCACTAATCGCTTTGACAAAATCTTCTTATCACAGTGCCACTCTCGCACTGTATAATTATTTCTGGCATTTACAGAAGAATAAAATTAATGAATTTTTCCAGAGAAAATCGAATCTGCAGATACTAGGCATGCATGCAGCATACATATACAAACACCATACATACACACATAACATTTATACAATATACAATACATGCACACATAATACAAACACCATACAACATTCCATAGAACTTGTAAGTCCCTATTCATTAAGCTCTAGGCATTATGAAACACATTACTACCAATTATGTTTGCCTACTATCAGGCAAAAGGAACACCAAAAAAACCAAGCCAAAGACATATTACTTTTTGAGTACCACATAAGGTAATTTTTTAAGTGCTGCTGTGCTTCATTGATTTTAGGAGGTTAACAATTGATCATATACATGGGCCATAATGATAAAGGAGTTGTCGCCAAACGTTCTACATGTGAGGGGACCGATTTTTTTATAATAATACCCAAACATAATGTTAAATAAAGCTTAAATTGTAACAGAAACTTAAGTTATGGTAATTTGGGTTTGCCCTGCATTTTCATGGCTTTTTTGCTAGTCATTTAATTGTTTTTTTGTGTTGTAATTCTTTCTTGCTATTTTTCCATCGAGATGGTATAACATCGGAATAGATAAAAGCACTACATTGCAGGTTACCCCTTGAGTTTGGTGGTTGCCTCATGTAGCAGTGCAAAGTCCTATGGTTCCAATTTTTTAGAATTAAGGACATGGTATCTATGCCTACTAGGAATTCATTTACATTCCTAAGGAACTAGAAAACAAACTTTATGATTGGATAATAGCGCACCCATCACAGTGGATAACTTTCTCTTTTCATTGCATGTACTGATGATATGACCATGGTTTTGAGAGTACAGTATGTGTACAATGCCCAGAACACACACTATGATTTCACTATGCTCCAACACACAGGGCACAGTTCATGTGTTGGACTTGTACATCGCAGTGACATGAACTGATCTTGTGATTCTAGGTATCATATATTATACACCACACTCAGGGGTGTGTTTTCTAATACATTGTGAATGCAAGTATTGAACGTGCACAGGAGTTGATACTTCATTGCCTCATAGTGTCAAGCAATGGTTTTGAAACTTGTTTCCTGTAAGTAAATTTGAATCTCGGTGCAATGGATCTGTGGTTAAAATATTTTAGAATCTACTTTGGAAAAAAAAATAAACAGAACAGGGGCACTCACCTATGAAATGGATAGGCATGTATAAATGCTGCATTTTCAACCAGTGGTATTTCAAATTAAAGGTTGATGCATGAGTAAGTTTGATGTCTGACATATATACGTGGTTATCTCATCTCCTAATATACGAGAGGGGGTTCTATGATCTCTTTCTCGATATTTACACTAACACATTAACTAACATCCTCGCTAAGCTATGGTTGTCCTTTTTTAACAGACTATTCTTGTGTTACTAGGTAACCAGAACCAAACAGTTAAGTCATACTCAAAGTTATAACACAGGATAATTTGTAAAAGCAAAGAAACATAGGGAGTGATGTAATATCTTATTTTTTCACTTCCATTTTTTGATAGGTAGTTTAAAAATCTTATTTGCTATTTCATTCGTAGTACACTTAAGGGGGGGTAATGGGTCTGATTGATAAAAAAGTTGTTCTAATCCAGAAAATGAGGATATGCAATGGCTAAATTGTGTGACCGTAATTCTACAAATCTTTTTATTATTTTATAAATTAATTCGATCGCAAGCGGACATTCGGTTCCCGAGATAAGGCTGATCTAAGTCAAGTAGTGTACGCGCAATTGCCAAAAATGCATCAATCTCCATATTTTACCATGTGAAACACTTTCAAGGGGTTATAATTTAAGGGATATTTTAAAAGATATTATTTATGACTATTAACACATTCATGTTGGGCTAAATTGAAGTCTAAGTAAGACTTAATTATCCTTTCCAAATTTCAAGTAATTAAATGTCACTGGTAAGTGATTTTTTTGGTATTTTATATTGTTTTCTTGTCACCCTGCGATATTTAAAAAAAGGAAAATTCTTTAAAAATTAATTACAGGACAATGGATGTCACCTATTTTCGATGATTTTCTTCCATTAATAATTATGAATAATTCAGTATACATGACATTTAAAAAAATAATCCATATTTCACATCAAAGCGCCCCTTCAATTTTGTCTAATGTTTCGAGCCTATAACTGTTTCGTTAAAATACGCAAACATCCAAAACGAGAACGCACGTAACTAGAGAACGCTTACTGCTATGGACATGAAATTTGGCACACTATTAAGCACATATAGGCTAGTGAACCATGAAGCCGATTTTCAAAATTGTTTGCTCAAATTCAAATTACGCCATGAAAATTAATGCGATTGGTTGATTGCCGTTGCCATGGCAACGTTATCAAAACTCACTCCGGCTCATGGTTCACATCCGTATTTACCACACCTCCTGCATATTTCACCCAAGTTTCCGTCCCCAGTAGCATGTTTAGTTATTTAGTTACATCTGTTCTAGTGTTTAGCAATCAGAGGCCTTACGTGGTTACCTGGCAACCAGCCGCAAAACATTTTCATGGAAATTTTTTTAAAAACTTTGTGACATGGGCTACAATATGATTATATAACTTTATAGAACCACTATTTAGAACATTAAGACAATCATTCACAGTTCATGGCTTCAGACCCCATACGTCCCCCTTAATTGTAAAGAAACATAGTCTATTAAATTAAATTTCTCATAATATTTCCCTTTAAGGTTCCCCGTATAGTTTAATAAGCATTGGTCCCGTGTTTCGATTACCAGTTAAGTAGACCTACATGTATAAAATTTCCTTACATGGTAGTTATCAGCTAATGTATGCAGTACTAAGATGAATATGCAATGTAAAACAGGGCACATAGCACGTCAAAACCAATCATTTTTCTTTTTACCTATTTCCTCCACATACCTGCAGTATTAATTTGAGCTTCAGCAACCTGGTTACACTTAAATTTACTGAGTAGATAAGTTCTTTTTAGTGTAGTTTGTACCATACTTAGGCCAGTGGTTCAGGTGATATCAAAATCCTTATTTTGAGGTAAGGCAGGAAAACAAGGCTATTAAATTTATGTCAGTGTGTGTTAATGTCCATGTGCCTTTATTGATTTCTGAAAATAAAATCCCCAAAATATTAGCTTAAAAAGTAGGTATTGACATACTTTAATAATTTATCTTTTTCCTTTTAAAAAAATCTCCTCTAGATTGCCCAACAGTAAATCTACCATTTGTTGCAAACGCCATATCCTGCACAATTGATGATTCCTGTCTAGGCATAACCTGCTGCAGCAGCATGGATTTTACCATAAAGACATTCAACCTAGTGACATCCTTCAGCCTGGATCCCTGCTTTGAAGATTACCAACTAGGCTTTGAAACCTGGACATACCCTAACATCCCTGACTCTCTGCTATCACTCACTATGGGAGAAGGAGCCATTGCAGAAGTTGGAGAAGGTTTGAGTTTCAGGTACAAATGTTTGTAAATGTTAAAGTTTAGCCATTGTCATGGGCAGCCTTGTGGTTCTGAGGGGACCAAAGCCCGGTCAGGGGAAAAATCTTTTTCATAATATACATACTGTGTCTAATAATATACATACTGCGGAAGCTTAAGACATGTATGCAAATGATGTGCATTTGATCCCAAGATAGATGGTGATGCCAACACACCGTTGACAGGTTAGACAGGTTAAACAGGTAAAGGAGACAGACCCGTGTACACAGGAACGGAGTAATCATCTCTCTTTTGAAGCGATTGGGCCAGACTCCTCCATATAATGTTGCTGTAGGGGGAACACTACATCTCCTCTACCCTGAATCTGTTACCTTCCCAACATTGAATAATGCAAGGACCCAATTATACACATGGATAGACTCGAACTCGCAACCTTTGGTGTTGACAGGTTATCTCTTTAAATTGATCAAAAATCAGTGCGTGTATGTGATGTACGAAACTCAAACCTCATTTTGCATACAAAGCGTGTGTCAATAAAAAATGCAGGATTTGAAACAAAACATATTAAAATATAGGCCACCCCTATTGATCATTCGTTAATAATCAATAAAAAAATAAGTGTAACCCGGTTGCTGGATGTACTATTTTATTTGTTGTTACAGTTATGAAATTGACAAAGATGGTGATTTCTATGAAGTATCTCTCAGTGCTAATCTTTGTGTTGATGACGTCTGTACAACTCTTCAGTTGCTTTGGCCTGAGGTGCAAATCCCAGCACCAAATTGTAACAGCAGAAGGAAAAGGGAACTTCCTGGGGATGGAACCATTCTTGGATTTATGGATCATCTTGGAAGGAATATGGGTGATGCTGCAGTCGACCTGGTCATACAAAAATTGGATTTGGATGTAAGTTTGAAGTAAAGGGAAAATGTTAGTGAATGAATGGCATGAACATGAACGGTAGACATATGATCAACATTTAAAGAAATATTAATAGTGTCTTTACTTTTCTTTCTGAACCCCCAAAATAACTATTTATTATTACAACTGTTACAATTCCTCAACAGTGAACAAAAGTTTACAAAGAGTATTTTTCTAAACTGACTAGGACAGCTTGCGACCAGTGGCAGAATATTCAGGATTTTTTTTTTTTGGGGGGGGGGGGCTCTATTCATTCACGACAGCCAGGGGTTTCCAACCTACTCTCAGCAAAAAGTGACTGGAGGTTCCCGATTCCATTCCCTGTGGGGGTACCTGGTGGCATTTAACAAGAGGTTTCACCACCCTACTCTTATCAACTCTGACTGTGATGGGCGTGTCCCCTCTGAAAGATGTTTCAGGGAATTCTACCTTACTCTTATCAACAGTGACTGTGATGGTTATGTCCCCTCAAAAAGACAAGGTATTTTCATGCTTCATTTGCTTCAGTAAATTGACAATAGAGAGAGCAGAATTCTGATCTCATCAATAGTTCTTAACACAAATTATATCCAGAATTAAGTACCTGTTTAAATCCACCAGTTACCTCCAGCAAGTACCCAAACCAGTGTGTCGTACTTAAAAACGATATCTTAAAAGGGAAGCTCTTAAGGATGATAACAACAATAAACAAGCAAAGACAATTGCCTTACATAACAATTCCATTCAATTTATTCACCATTACAACTAATAAGTATACATAAGATTAAGCAATGGTGGGTTGACCAAAGTAGAGCAGAGCTCGAAAGTTATGGCCACCCGAAAAAAGTTACTAACAAAAAATGGTGCAAGACGAGAGGACAAAGTACAGTGACGATAGACAACAAGATGTGCATGACTAGACAACACGAGACATGTGAGACAGACGCTAATGTTGGCACTGGCAGTAATTAAAAAACGGACTTAATTACACTGTCCAAAGTAAAACGAAGGCCAAAGTAGATTTGTGAACAATATTGACCGTGACAATGCAAAGAGAATATGGTTGAAAGGTTACGCTAACCATATTGGCACTTGCACATGATTAACATGGCTAATTGGATTAGAATAGGGCAAGTGACAAAAACAAAAAATGCTGGAGACAGGATCATTAAGTCACAAAAAACTATGGCCTAACTATATTAATTTAACCCTATTTTACTTTGAACAGGGTACATACATAATGAAAACATTATTAATACAGGAGCAAATAAATATGAAAATACAACTATAATATGTGATAGGATATATTACTATATTTATGGCTAATTGGCTTGGTATTATAGCAGATTTCAATTTAAGTGAGACACCATGCGTATTTCCATAGAGATGATGGTTCAATCCCCGGCCATGCGGAGACAACCAATTTAGAGAGCGACAAAGCAACTTTTCAAAGGTAGCAGTTCAATCAGTGCCCAAACAAATGACCAAACGCACATAATGGACTCTAATCAGAGTTGTTCATGGTTCATTTGCCCATATCAAATTAACATGACGAGAGATCAATTCTGAGTTTAATCAACAGCTCTTGCACAAATTAAATCCAGACTTGAATTGAATACCTAGAATAAATCCGGTAAGTAGTCCTTCTGAGATTGTGAACCAGGGACCCTTGGGTCCAAAGGCAAGCTCTCTATCCAGTAGACAATACCACTCCTTCAATGACGCCCTAGCAAAAGGCAATAACACTAAGCAAGCAGTGTCTACTTATTGATACACATGTCAATCATTTATTCCTTTTCAGCAGCATGTATTCCAGCAGTACACAAGTGGCCCTGTCTGTGAGGTTGGAATTCCTGGATCAGTAACAGGAGGTAAGTCTTTTTATTGATAGATCATTTGACTTTAATCATCATCACTATCACCACCATCGTCATTGTCGTCCTCATCATCATCTGTATCCCCAGCAACCTTTGTATGTAGAATAGCTAGCTTATGCTCTGTTGTCCTTTGTCTTCTTTTCCCATGGATTGGTAAGTAAATGGCATATCTCCTGCATGTCATTTTAAGGATATGTGTATTAAGTGAAGTTGGTAATTATTGCCTTATAGTGTTGATGGTGATGAGTATTTGTCATGTAATAGAGCCTTGCTGCTCACACAAAGTGTTTGATGTTCAGCATGAACCTGTAAATATATCAGTACGACCTTAAGCCTTCATTTTCTCCACTTGTTTGTAAAATATAGTCTTACTTTAAATTGAACATAACTTTGTAATGCAAACATGATGGTTAAAATTATTGTTACAAGTGGCATATAATAAGGAATAAAGAAGGTCAAATGTCATTAAAAGCCAAGGTCATTCCAAGCCAACTCAACAATGGTTTTTGCCTCTACAGTGTGAGTCAAAATGATTGTTCCCCGATGAAACAAAAAATATTAGAAATATTTGTAATCTTTTTTAGAATATTATTACATACTTTATATGAACAAATAATTACTTCTTAATCACCATGTCAAAAATCCCGAGATTCATGCATTTTATTTTCAAGTTATGGCCTCATTTTTAGAGGGCTCCCGAAATGCAGCTTGTACAAATTTAGTACAGTATTAAAACCATATAGAAGATGAATAAACATGTTAACAGTGTATTTCACAAACCAGGATCCTAGAAAAACGAGATAGGTAAAGAACTTTCTTGTTTGTTGCATTTATTCACCACAGTGATGCACAGACTTATTAATATTTATCATGAAAGAAAATTGTTCCAAAAAGTCTGACCTTTGACCTTTAGCCAACTAAGGTGTATCACTTAAATTGAAACCTGGTTTTGGTGTGTATTTTTTCAATATCTTTTTGTTTTGCCTTAGTTAATAGTTAAAAACGAGTTCATTCCAAACTTTGGAAGAATTCTAAACAGTCAAAATATAATTACACTTGTTGTTGCATTAATCCCAACTTAATAACTGGCCTGTGTTGTACTCATTGGGTATTTCTTACCATTTATCCACCAGAGTGTGTAAAGCACACATTAGTTATCCCACTTGAAATTTGCGCTTCAATTACCAAATCAATAGAATCTTGTACAAAGGCAAATCTGAGGGCCTTTATTTAAATGAGTGCAGATATTGATTGCCTGAACCAAAATGAAAAATTCAAAATTCCTGTGAAATCTATTTAAATGTACTTTTGAAGTATTTACAATTTTAAGAGCTACCTTGCACAGTTTGACAAGAAAAAATCAGGATATTTGGGGAACAATCATTTTGACTCACACGGTATACTTCAGATTTGTTTTTAGATTTTTAGCTCCCTCCTAACTACTCCAATACATCAAACGGGGTCATAAAATGTATGCTGCAGCATGCAGTGAAATTGACATGGGCAGATCATATTTGGTATTAAATGTTAGTAAACACACCCAAAAAAGTAACTCCCCACCCATGAAATCTCTCTATCAAGTTCAAACGATACATCGCATTATACATTATGGGATATAATTGGAAGCGGTGTTTATATACGCGCATTTTGACACCTCATTTGTGGTGATTGATGAAGTATTGTTGAAGTTATGCTTACTTGACCGAACCCACCTCAGGATTTAAAAGTTGCAGTAAGCCCTATAGAGAAGGAGAATATGTCATGCAGAGAAGAAGAGGATTGCACTGATTTCAATCTGTAAAAGTATGATTGTCAATATGATTTACTGCAATTTTAAATCCTGGGGTGGGTTCGGTCAAGTGAAGTCGGGCAGCAGCATATGGTACAACATTTGGACGAAGAATTTGCACGACATACCAGTTAGCATTCAAAGTTCAGACGATCTGAATAAGTGCCATAAGAAATTAATGTTAAGTGTGTTGGATTCACACATTAATGAAGACTCAACTTTAAGTTAAGTGTTTGAATCAGCCGAAGTAATGATATCACATTTGTGACTTTTGAAAATGCCTCATTTGGTCTTTAATCGCCGGTCAGTCTATTTTCACAGAGTAGTTAGCTACTTTGTTGCAGTTAGCCCTATAGAGAAGAATTACTCATGCAGAGAAGAAGAGGATTGCACTGATTTCATCAATTTGTAACAATATGGTTGTCAATAGGATTTACTGCAACTTTTAAATCCTGGGGTGGGTTCGGTCAAGTGGGCATAACTTCTACAATACTCCATCGATCGCTACAAATGAGGTGTAAATAAACACCGCTTGCAATTATATCCCATATTTTAACTTGACAGACAAATTTTGGGGGTGGTTACTTTTTAGGTGTGTTTTTATTATGTGTTTGACAATTATTAATTCCCTAAATCTGTTTCTTTCTCCAGACTGCCCACAAGTTGAGATGCCACATCTACAAGATTTTATCACTTGTCATGTCCATTATAGCTGTACTGGCATAAGCTGTTGTGCAGAGATGGATCTTATTGTCACTAGACGCCCTGTGTTATTCAGTGTGGACCTAGATGTCTGTAACTTCCAACTCTCATTAGGGGTTGATGGATGGCACAAAACTTACGAACTCTTTGACATTACCATGGCAACTGACACAGGGTTGTCATTGTAAAAGAGTTTCAATATTATGTAAGGCATGAGCTGGGAAAAAAAAAAAAAAAAATATAAGCATACTTTTATTGATGAATGGGAATTAGGTTTTGCAACAATTTTGCACAGAAGACTAATTTGTAATTATTATTGTAGGAGGTTTAGGTTGTTGTGGACCACTTTGAACCAGAAGCAATTTGGCTCCTATAAAGGTTTGAAGTTTTAAAGTGATGTACATTAAAATGTGTAAATAGGGTATGGGTAAATGTTATGACTGGATAAAAACAAAATATTCAGATCAGCATTACCAAGCAGACAAAATTTAGGGAAGGTAGTTCGATCACTGATTTTTACTTTTGTTTATTACTACTTTGAGAGTAAAATATGTGTAATGTGAGTGCTTGTTTTCTTCCAACTTTTCAAAAAGCACCCATTTCAGGCGCTTTAGGTGCTTTTTGCAATCCTAATTTTTGTTTTTGTTTTCAAACAAAATTAGAGTAGCTGGACATTTTTTGTGGGCTTGATAGTTGCTCCTCTGTAGTTGCGATTATAGATACGCATAAAGAGAAACTAGCTGTTGCAGTTTGTTATCTTGACAATCTTCAGTGTTAATAATATTTGGATGGATCAATTTGGTTTTTCATTTTGGTCAATATTGTCACATACCTGGTTGTCTGCATGCTTTCCCAAATGAGGTTTAATGATCTATATTTCAGCTATCGTATTGATCAAGATGGGGAGCAAGGGACATATACAATTGGTCTCGGATCACAATTCTGCATTGAGGACATTTGTCGTCATGTTACCATATTGAAGGAAGCTCTTATCCATGTCTCCAGATGCCAATATAGCACTTTTAATCTTCCAGGTAAGATAAACTTTAAAATTGTGAATGTTACAGATAATTGTGGGGTAGGGACACAACTTCACCGAATTGACATGATTTTACGAAGTTCTCTGGGTTCTCAAGGATGAACAGATATTGTTCCAGAGTAGCCGCTACACATAAATGTTGAACACAAATGTGTCACACCAGCAATCATTACAATGCAAGCATAAGTATAATTCCGTTACTAGAGTAGCCACTACATATAATTGTTGAACACAAATGTCTCACACCAGCAATCATTACATCACAAACATACGTTTAATTCAGTTACAAGAGTAGCCGTTACACACAATTGTTGAACACAAATGTGTCACACCAACAATCATTACATTACAAGCAAAAGTGTAAATATGTTACCTATTGAAACTGCCCAGGCATAAAAGAGAAATTCAATTGAAGGGCGTTTGTCGATTTGCAGGCAGAAGGCACCAAAGATGTACAGTTGGCACCAAAAACATCTCGGCATGTTTTTCGATCAGTATTATGCCAAAGTCCGATAATTTTTAAAGTGTTCGAGATATACATTTTGTTTCCTAGGTCTTGCTCTTTCATTTAGCACCTCAAAAAGGCGTGCAAAAATGGCTGAGATAGAACGCCTGAAAGACGTAAACCCCCAAACCAAAAGTTGCAGTGATTGAATCTTTCAATGGGCACTGCATGTGTGGTACAACTCAATAATACGTGTTATGTCTCGTGGACGTCAAAGGTCAGAAATACCCTTTAAACACAAACAAATGAGCTTTGGGCACAAATGATCTAAATTTTTATATAATAACACTGATTTAACCATCGCCTTACCAAGGAGGGGGTTAATCCCCCCGCCCCGTGAACTTCGCTGTGGTACCCTAAAATGCCAAAAGCTTTCGTAAAATACTTCTTGGTAATTGTTCTCTCATCCTTTGTGGTCATTTTAGGGAAAAGTTGTGAAATTAGCACCTTCGCCAGGGTTAGGGTATGCCGTCAAAGTCGAAGGGTAGGGGGTGGTTGCCACCCAAGGATATTTTATTGTGCTTTTTTTAAAATATGCACAGTATGACTCTAAATGTTTATGTTCAATTACCATCATTTAGAGCTGAAAACCGCATGAAAATCCGATATTTCTAACTTTTTGGCGCAAAATTGGATTTTCGCCTATTTTCTGTGGAAAATACCGATTTTCCCGACTCAAGGACTTGATGACGCCATTGGGACACCACACTTGATATGTTGGTACTTATTTTGGTACCAATAGAAAGGGGAGGCCCATAGCTATCCACTGGTATCAAATTCATAAGCCTTGGGTGCTTTTTAACAAATTCTCACCCCCAAACCGTGTAAAAAAGGCTTGGGAGGACAAGGGTTAATGATTTTAATCAGATTGGTTAAAGAATTTGGTATGTCCAAAACAACATTGCACATAATAAAATTACATACAATGATTTAAGATCATGATACTTATTAGAGTCCACTAATGTCCAGAGTTAACAGAAGCGTTGCAGTTCAACGATGATATGTCCTCACAGTAAAGACTCCGAAATGACAGCATGCAATATAATTCCAAGGGTAACAAAAGCCATGGGCATCGTCTTGAAGTCTTGAAGCTAACTTTTGTCCAGCAGTTCAAGACGACAAGGTTGAATAAGTCCCTCGACGACACTAATATTCCACATTATATCACCACGATTACTATCTGTCCGCAATTTGGAAGCCTATTTTGATTCCCAGCAATTTTGGCTTCAAAGACAACAGAATAATTAATAATTAATTAGAATACTAATCATTACAGCATCATCAAGCATAAATATAACCTTGCACTAGCTGACCAATGGGGTCTCACATAAATGACATCATCTGCATTGCACCATCTTACATAAATAACATCATGGGGAAACCCCCAAATTATGCGATATTTTTTTATCTCAAATCATAAACAAGTTGACTCAGTTTATAAATTTACATCTTGGGGATTTCCCATTCACCTCTAGTTGTAAACAACAGGTGCATATCTCAACACAGCACTAGGGGAATTCCACATTCTCCTTTTTATAGTAAACAAAGTACTTTTCCCGTGAGAAATATTTCTTAAATAAAATTGGGAAACAAAATAATATTTGTAATCACAAAACGGAGGCTAATATAACATACGTGTGGATTGGTTTTACACAAAGAGGATTTCCGACTGAATGAGCGAGAAAGCCTACTTGTAATATTGATTGTGGTCAGCGTGTTCGTGTCGCAGTACACTGCAATGCCCATTGAAAACTGCAACTTTTGGTTTGGGGTTTTACGTCTTTCGGGCGTTCTATCTCACCCATTTAAACGGTTGTTTACAAGCAATGTGTTAAATGAAAGCAAGACCTAGACAACAGAATGTATATCTTGAAAACTTTAAAAATTATCGGACTTGGCACAATATTGATCGGAAAATATAAAAAGTTACGTTTGTTCCCGTGTTTAGCCAATGAGAGGCCCTGTTCAGTTACCATGGCAACAAGATCAAAATAATTACCATTTTTTCACAACTTTTCAACATGGGCTACAATAAGATATACAACATACATATGTAACATATTGGTAAAGTCAAGAAAATTGCAATCGAAATTTGGGCAAAAAAACGTAGACCCCCCCAAGAAATAACCTTATGCGCTGAAAGTCGATGAAACCACATAGGTACTCCATGACGATGCAGACAGTCGCTTCGTGTACACTATGTGGCAAAAATACATGGAATCCTGGCCTGGGAGTGTGCGTCTAGTGGGTAGTTCATCCGTGTCTACTCAGTACTAGCCCGGTGTAGACTGATTGGCATAAACATACAAGCGGGGGGGGGGGGGACCTGTGTACAGAGGACACTCTAAATGAGTCACAGGTGAATTACTTGGAGACGGGAACTAAGAGGCGGCTTTAACCTCAGCCATTAGTTCACCGGCGGAACATGGTGGTTGTTCAGTGTTTCATTGCCTAGAACAATACAGACTACCAGGCCTGTGAAACTCCTATACTGAGCACGTACAAAACCAGGGAACTGCTGTTATAGCGCCCCCGCGCAATATGGGGATAACATGGTTATGATAATGACTTAGGTAGACTGGTGAAAGTCCTACAGGATTGCTCTTGATTGCAACACATACGGAAAGTTATATCCAAAAAATCGCGATTTCATCATCTTAAAAACAATACTTATCAGAAAAACATCGCTTACTATCTTAGATTTAGATTTTATCTTCTATAACAGTGTCATTGAACATGTAAATGTTACAATTTGGGCCACTCTTATCAAGCCCTCATCAAGTCCACTAAAAATCGAATACTGCCCTCAACATTGAGAAACAGTCGGACAGAGGCGTCACCCAGACGGGGTTAGTTCCTCTCCCATTATTATAGACTCCCTGAGAATACTTCCAGCCAGAAATAACCGGATAGAACCAGCGAGCAACCGACGATTAAGTTGAAATATTATTTAAGCATAAATTTACTCCAGCTCTCTCCAAGTCTTTTTTTTTTGGTGGTCCTCATTAATTGAGCAAAGTTTTGCCATAAAATCCTTTACACCTTTAGAGGTGATTTCAGATAGAACGTTTTCCTTATATCTCCTTGTATAGGTAATGACACAGTAGCTGCATTTGTGAAGCATGTCAACAATGTTGCCAGTCAGTTTGCTATTAATGCAATCATAAGAAAGCTTGGACTGCAGGACATACTTAATGGAGAAAAGGGATGTACGCTGCCTCCGCCACAGGACGGTAGGTTAACCAAGTCTCATTGAAGATTTAACACTTACCTGTACTCGTTATCTTAATGATGCAATTGTACAATTTATGCTATTAATGATAATGAAGCTCATTCATAGACAATGCATAGAATTTAGGAAAGGAGTGTTTGCTAACTATTATGTCAATTCACTTTCAAGATTCTTATTTTCTTGTAACTGTGTATGTATTTCAAACCCATTTCTTACTGGAATTTCAAAGGTATGTGCACTTAGGTTTGATTCTATAATTTTAGGGTTATGGTAAGAGGAAGCTAAATTAGAGTAAGCACTGAGTAAAGGTTAGGATTAGAACGTTTAATTTTGAAAATTAGCAGACAAAAACAAATTGGTCATAGTGACAAACCTTCAGAATTTGGATTTTTCAGGTTGTGATGCTAGACTTGTTTCCGGTCTTGACTCTTGTGCTTTGTCAGGTGATACCTGCACCAGACTGCATTGTTGTCGTAGCCTGGACTTGAAGCTGGCTGTATGCTCTGTGACAACTTGGATTGACTTCAATCCTTGTGATTACACTTTCTCTGTTGGTGTGGAGAAATATGTGTTTGAGGCAAATGTCTTTAATTATGCTTGGGGTAAGTCTATATATATATATATATATATATATATATATATATATATATATATATATATATATATATATATATATATATTTGTAATGTATTACCTACTTTGAACATTAAGTTAAGAATAGTTAAGTGTTTATAATTTGTTGATTATAACCAATACCACTTCTTCGATCAGTTGCAGCGTATCGCAAGGCGCGATTCTATTACCCATTTTATTTCTACTTTATATTATTGACCTCCCTCAGTGCTCGCCTTATCTTCAATTTATTATGTTCGCGGATGATACTAATATTTTGTATTCTAACTTTAAATAAAGAATTAACCCAAAAATCTAATTGGTTTAAAATAAATAAACTTTCTCTAAAATTAAAAAAACATAATTTTATGGTTTTCAGAAATAAACATAACCATTACTGTCAAATTATATTAAAATTATTATCGACAATAAACCACTTGAACAAGTTAACGCAACTAAATTTTAGGCGTTTTAAATGATGATGACATGTCTTGGAAATCGCACACTTTACATGTTACTAAAATAATTTCTAAATACAACGGTATCATCAGAAAAGTCAAACCATTTCTTCCCCTTGATTCACTGACTATCTTATATAATACACTTGTCATCCCTTACATCAAATACTGTGCCATTATTTTAGGCAGATAAAAATAATTATCATCTTCATTCTCAAAATTATCAAAATTGTAATTTTGGTCAGCACCCTTACTTTCTCCGTGTGCTCGTAATTTATCATTGTATTTTTATGCCTTATCAAATTAAGTTTCATACTTATGTTAATGTGTAATTTATGCATGGGTGCCACTATTATATATTTTTTATATGTAAATCTATTCTATTAAATATCATGTTCATATTTCACATTTGTTACAATATTTATATTTTCTGTACATGTGCAATGAGATGGAAATAAACCTGAAACCTGATGATGATTTTTCACATTAGACATAAATTCATACATTTTTTTCTTACAGGAACAGAGAAAGTACTCTATATGGGTGATACATTTTCATTGATGTAAGTTTTTTCTTGCTCAATTTTTACAAATTGAATCAGCTAGAATAGGCATTTTATATGTGGCAATTTCAGATTGTTAGCCGCCAAATATCAGCTTTAAGCAAACGTTTGCTGCATTGGATGCACACTGTTAGTCTAGGGTTACCTGGAACTCGCCTGTGGACCACCAGAATACATTACCCATCCCATGAAATGTAACTGTTTGATAGAGGCTTCTGACTTCCAATTGACAATTCATTGTGTGCAGCAAGAGGTTGCAAGGCATACGTGTAATTGTGTCATAGGCAGTGAGAGCATGACGTGATGTGGTCCGGTAGAAAAGTGCAGGGATCATAATTCGAGCCCTGCTGCGGTCAACAGACCCGTATCCAGGAATTTATTGGGGGTGCGGATTTACCAGGATTGGTTACCAAACCAATTTTTTAACCATCGCCTCCAAAATCAGAACATGGGGGAGGGGGCAGTAACTAACCGTCGCCATGTCAATAGTACTATTAATGGCGGCCAACATGTGTACTTGAGCAAGCCACTTTATATTGCTTGCGTCATCAACCCCAGCGATATTCGGGTAGCTGTTATGGAAAATATCACAGTCTATGTGCTGTTAGGATTGTGTGCTTGACCAGCTGGCGGTCCAAGTGAAGTGAAATTATTGTGATGATTTTGCTTTGAATTCTGGAAAAAGTGCTATACAAATATCGGATGATATTATTATACAGCGTGTTTCAATAAAAACGCAGGATTGGAAACAAAACATTAAGAATATAAACGGCATATGTTCATCATGACGTTGACACTTTTTTAAAGGTGCATTTCCTACTCTTCACAATGCTTTTCATCCCATCTCACTTCGACACTTCTGTTCAGAGACACAGTGCATTGAAGAAGGGTTATAAATTCCAAACTGTTCTGATTTGTGAATTCACACATACCTAATGAAAGGTTTGAATTCAGTAGAGGTGAGTAGAATCTCACAGATGAGGACAGGTGTGGCGTGGTTTCACTTACAATAAGTATTATTTTAATTATGAAGAAAGCAGTGTATATTTTTTGAACTGTAAATTCTCTTAATACGTATAAAGTGGAAGAGAACTTTTAAAGCAATGGACATGGATTATTGTGGTCATAGATTTTCCATGTAAGTGTTTGAAGTGGACTTCTAATTCATTTTAATGTATTTTAACTCAAGGTGCAATATCACGTCCAAAACTTGATTTCAATTCCAATACAAGTCTTGTTTATTTGAGTTCATATCAGAAACGACGATGCTTTGAAACAACGATAGTCCAGTTATTCAATTTAAGTGACACTTATTATCAGTTCTTTTAAACAAAGATTTGTTCTCGTTTGATTGTCTTCAGTGCATAACTTGTCATAGATCATTAAACTTGCTGGGTAGGTGACCTCATTTGACCTCATTTGCAGGTCATGGGGTCAATTTTGAGATTGCTTCCGGCCGATGGGTTGAAGGGCAGTATATTTTAGAGATATATTTATATTAAAATGACTCATGAGAATGACCCAAAGCATTGAACAAAACACAACCTTACAGATTTGACTTTTGTACTTTTGTTTATTTTAGATTTAATGTCACTAAATATAAGAGCTCTGGTGTGATGAAGTTTACTCTTGATATGAAGCTCATCCTCACCATTGATGACATCAACCACCATGTCCCTGTACTTGAAAACTTCACTGTGCCAATACCGGAGTGTAAACCTAACTTTGATGTAGAAACAACAGGTATTGTATATTTACAAAAGTGTATTAACACATGTATTCTTGTTATCTCATTCAGTTTTGACATCTGTGCAACTTTTAAGCGATTTGTGGGCTCTAATGAGCATAATCACAAAATTGTATGGTTAAAAATTACGGTTAGTGTTTAGAGTTAGGGTTTTTATTATTTAGCCTTGAATGGAGTGTACCACCCATCTTTGGGCGGAATTACAAAACAACCTGACTCTTGAACGCCTAAGAGCATTGGCTACGGGCAACTGCAGCGGCCTAACATACACACTCTATGAGATGAGGACCTCCTTCACAAGGATGTGACTCCCTGGTTAGCCATGGATTCCTTACACCACATTTCCCACTCGCCAATCTTTACCTGATAAAACGTGTTTTCAAGCTATTCTGCGGGAAACTTTGGAGGGACCCAGCCACTAGATGGTTCTAATTAGTCTTTCACCCTTATACCCAAGCCAGGCAATCAATGTAAACGTCAGAATTGTTGTGGGCTTCTACTAGAGTTTACCGTGGCTTCATCCTACCCAGGCATGGTTTAATAGTAATAGCATGATATATAGGTTAGGGGTAATGGTCTAGGGTAGCTGGGATATACATACATGTCCAAAAATAAACGCAATCCTCTAATTTGGTGCTATAATCTCAAAATTATTTTTAAAATGTTGAAATTTTGCATTATATTCTTAAAGCCTAACATTTTCCCCACTTATTGTTCAAATTTCATCTGCCTTTCTTCATTGGGTTTGAGAACAAAGGTGATTACGTAAGTATACCACAATTTAAGTCGTTCCAAGTTCTACTGATTAATGCACCAAGCATGCTTAAGTACGTAGATGTTTGTTTTATTTGTCTTCCCCTTCCTCTTTCTTTATCCTCACCTCTTTACTTTGGTTCAAATCAGCTCAGTATAACCTGGTCGACTAAATATTAAACATTTTAAGACTTTAATAAATCTTTAATAATAATAACAACACCCGCTGCGGGATCGGGGATTAGAATAAAAATGATGTGTCTTGGCATTTTTATAGGGATCTTGTGTTTGCGTGTTCTGATGTGATTGTTGATTGGCAGTAATTGAAACTGTTGAAATTGATTATTCTTCCTTGATACATGGACGGGTGATGAACTTTTTCATCAGTGCATGATGTGTATTATAATTATGAACTAATATATCAGCATAACTCTTGTAGTTTTTTTTTCTGTAGACATGTGTTTTCTATGTGTGTTGTTGCAATCAATAAGTTTACCTCGTTTGATACATGTACGGATGATGTGTATGATGTGTATCTTTTTATAATTGTACTTTGAAGTTTTTATATTGCATGAAATTGTTGTTTTTTACCTCAATGACACGATATGACACAATTGTGTCGATTTGTTAAATATCAATGCTCACTCACTCACTCACTAATAATAATAACAACATCATTTACAATGCGCCTTTGTAACTAGATACAAAGCGCAAAGAAAGTAAAGAATAGCAACAGACTAAAAAGGTATACGAGTAAATCTTCAAGAAAAAACAAGCCTGAGAACAATCAATGAGGGTATAAATGTATTTTGAGCTTAGATTTGAAAGTGGTAATACGAGAGCTGTATTTGATGATTTTTGGAAGAGCCTTATACAGTTTAGGTGCATTAATGGCGAAAGCTCTCTCTATAACTCGCGTCTTGGCCATTGCTACTTCAGAATTGATGGTGCTAGAAGAGCGTGTAGACATTGCAGTCGGTCTGGATCTGATTTCAAAACAAAATTTGCCATTCAAAAGTACATTTCAATAATCCAGTTTAGATAATAATAGGTCTCTAGCTATATGATGGTAAGTGTCAAATCCTATGAAACAGCGAAAGCGACAGATTTAAATGGAATTGCACAAGGTGTAGTATGCTGTCATATGCTTGTCAAAACGACACCAAACTGCGTATATTTGTACGATTCAGTCTGTCTGATGTTAACTTGTTGCAAGTCATCCATTCTGAATACGATCACACATTTTGACATTCTATAACTAGCATAGTCAATATCTCCCAGAATAGTAGGATAAACAATGCCATACATTTGAGTATCAGATTCGTAAAAGATGTACTGAAACCTCCATATGACGCAATATGTGACCGCGGCAATTATGTTAGAAAACAAATCCTAACGTCCGATAGTGAGCCTGTGGATGCCATTTGCAAGCAATTAGTAGAATATGGACACCACTATAAACTGGTTCTACATATTAGATTCCACACATATAGACTACATAATAATGAAAAAAAAATGACATTGAATAATAATTATTATAATATAATACTAATATGGGCCTAAATCTAATAATTATATTATATAATAATAAAAATTAAGTAATAATAATAATAATGTTAAATAATAACAACGAATTGAAAGAATGTCTTACAATGGTTGTTTTGGCCATCTAAGCCAGATGGGGGGGGGTGAAAAGTCTTAGCTTCTACAATTCTAGTAGGTTCAAAATTAAGGGGAGTGTCAACCACAGAAGTCGAAGCCTGATGTGTTTCACCCTATAAACAAACACTAATTTATGGTTGCTCTTCTCCAGTATGAAGAACACCATTTGTTAACAAGCCAGTGACACCGAAGTTATGGGCTAGTTTCTACCTAAAATGGCACGATTAATGTGTCAAATGCGGCAGAATAGTCCCAACTGAAAATACAACGTTGTGATCATGAAGCGCACCTTACAATCTTCTCGTACACATGCGTCCATGGCTTACACGGGGCTTTACCATACCAACCAGACGTCGGTTCAATCTGAATTTGGCATACTTCGATGTAACGCCAGTGGGTTACTTTTTGTTGTTTTGTTTTGTTTGTTTTTGTTCTTATTTTCATCAAATGGTCCATACCAGACCTAGAAAGTCGTCAATACCCATGAATACCATAACCATTCATTGGCATTTAAATCCCTCAGTGCAATTACCATATACACTCGCATTTATCAGATCACCAGAGATAAAAACTATTTGGTCAGTTGCTAGGTACAATCTAAATGAGTAGGAAAAAAAAAAACGTGTAGGCCTAAAACTTGGGCCCTTAAAAATGATTACAAGACCCATGATAAAGAACACGACAACTATTTTAGTAAGTTATTTGAAAAAAAATTGAGAGTTAGTATTGAAGAACATTAGATTCAACTTTTCAAGGTGTGAACCAGCTTCAACGATCTTAAAGGAGGACACTGGACATTTGAAAATAGTGCGCCCCCTCAAGATTTTTCAAATCTATATTTTTGCATGGTTGTAAGGCGTTAATATACAAAGCCCTCACCCGAAATGATTTAGACGAATCCGCTTCCTTATGGGTAAAACAGAACGATTTTATCAGTTTATGCGTCGCCGGCGACGTTAAATTCAGACGACGACGAATAATGGCGTTAATACAAGAACACACACGCCGTATGAATGTTACCCTTTCCCCGCTATGACACTGTTTGACGGACTATTAACCTTTGTGTTTTAATATCGGTGAGTACGAGTAAAAATATTCATGTAATCTACACATTTGGTTTAAAGTATGGAAAACTTAAAAGGTGGCCTACCAAATTACCTGGATTTCTTTATCTCATATCAATGTCCCTATCTGTTTGGGTTTTTTATGTTATTTTTATGTGTAAAATATATCTCGTTCTTCCATGCCTAGTTAGACTATCATTTGAGAGCAAATTGAAGAAAAGTTCCTATTTGTGGAAAAATTTGCCAGTGGCGCTTTAAGCAAGTTGGAATGGGGTAATTTAAGATAGGTGCATATCGCCTTCGTGCTCAAAACTAGTGAACCGTTTCGGACAACACGGGACGAATATAAGCAAGAAAATATATCGGCATTTATAATGTGTAATTACAATTTGAATCTCAGTAATTTTTGAAGTAAGTAACAACTGACAAGGATTGACATTTCTTTGGGACACTGCACAAATGGTGTGATGCATAACTTTTTACGCACCCGTGTTTTTACCCCTGGTTGAAATAGCACCAGCATGAATCAATACAAGAAGCAACTTCACTTTGAATCTGGCTATTAAGTAGTAAGTAGTAACAGTAACATTAACGGGTGTAAATTTACTGACCCCACTTTTGCTGCTCCCAGTTGAATTCAGCAGCCTTGGCGGAATAAAGTGCCAGGGAATATGTACTTTATTCGTCAAGGCTGCTGACTGAATTCAATGGGAGCAGAAAAAAGGGGGTCACAAAATGTACCAAACACAACATTAAATACAAATAAGTGTGCTCCCACCTCTTGCACTAGCCAATATTTCCTTTGATACTGTACACACTGTACGCTGTTATCCTCGTAATGACAGTGGGAAACTCGCGGGAATTGGACTTCTATTTTACAAACATGCAAGTCACCCGCTTGAAACAGAGGAAAAAATATAGCTTATTTTGACGAAACATTAATAAGATGAAAAAAATAGGGAAGTATTATGTGCTTGCAATTTGGTCATTTTGATTTAACATAGGTTAATTCAATTAAGCAAAATTACTTCTTTGGATTACGGCAGTAAGACATTCAATAGTGTGTAGCACGATGTTGACTTAGAAAACGTGAGCGTGAAAGTTTACATTTAGGGTCCATACTTCTGTTTAACATACTTGATTCAATCTTGGATAGTTTTATATTTATGTGTACGCGAAGTCTAGAATGTTATAGGCTTGATGGAATTATTATTTCAACAGGGAAGTGAAACCTCATTACATCTGAGAGCAAACAGAGTGTATCCAAGGCAATTAATTCTTTAGAATTAGACTGAGTTGATGTTTCATTTCTTTTGTAATATCTATTAGAGGAATTCAAGTGTAAACACCCATAATAAAATTTTGGAAAATACTAGAAGTGCTAAAAAGATAATAGAGTCTGGAGCAACCATATGCCCGGTATTCAGGTAACATGTTTTTGTAAATATCACACTCTTACAGGAAAATGGCCTGGGGTCTTATAAATGGCAAACTTGGTTAGAAGGTGCTTTATGATGAACTTGTAGCCAATGGGGTAGACCCTGGATTCTTCAGCTCTGTGGACTGTGACATAGACCCAACCATTGGGACAGTCACATATAGGCAAGTGACCAATAATTTTCACCTTCGAATTTAATTGGTGTGGTGCCCCTGGGAATGTTAGATGCAAAACCTTGGAAAATAGTGTGCAGAATATTAATAAATAAAATACATGCAAGTAAAATAATCCCATCGAAACCACTAGCCGCGTGCCACAGAAACTTGCTAAGGTAATTACCAAAATTTGAAATGATGAAACAAGGAAGAGATCTTCACATAACTGGCATCTTAAAAGTAAGTGGCCCAATCTTAAAAAAAACTTCCGTTAGTGCCCAAGGGGGGGGGGGGGTCCTAGGGTCCCAACCAGGCCCGTAGACGGGGGGGGGGGGCGGACTTGCCAGAAAGCGGACCTTTTGGTTACCAACAAAACAATTACTTTTGGCTCCCTGCGCTCGCCGGTTGACCAAAATTTTTCACCGTCGGCTCCAAATTCTGAAGGGGGGGGGGGAGGGTAACAAACAAAAACAGACAGCGCACCATTGCAGAAAACAGGATATAATAACACCAACGATGCGTACTGCATTGAATTAACAGCTGCGTAGTCATTGAATATACAATATACATACAACCAGTAAACAAAATAAGTTTTTTAGGCAAAGCCGCAAACTTAACTTCACAAAACGGACCTTAAATGACAAAGAGGACCTTCAAAATTACAAAGACGGACCGTCAACATCATACAAGCGGACCTTTGTCATTTTTTGGGGGGGGGGGTGCGTCGCACCCCAGCCACCCCCCTGGATACGGCCCTGGTCCCAACGCAGATAACCACTTTACCATGGGAGTTGATATGGACACGAACACAAGTAATGGGGGTCACGTAAGAACCAATCAAATAAAAATTGAATCCGAACTTTGACCTATGACCTAGGGCAAGTTGAAAAAAGTGTCACTCTCCGAAAAGGAGTGGTCGCACATTTCCATCCTCAGCAACCCAAATATAAGGTTTTGAAACCAAAATAATTTCATTATATCTATACTCTAGAAATACCAATTAAAAATAATCATGCAAAATATAGCCAAATTTATCCCATTCTTGTATTTTTCTCACAAACTTCAAAATCAACTATTTTTTCCCATTAGACCTTACACAGTTAAGAGCACAAAATTAAATTGATGCTATCAGCATATAAAAGTTATTTGATTTAAGATTATTAATATTAATTTAATTGCCCCTAAGGATATATCTAAGCAAATAAATCTCCCAAGATTAATTACTTTAATTTTTTAATTAGTAAAATCTTTGAGTATTCTAACTGAAGCCGTGGCGAGATGAAATTTTTTTAGTCATCAGGAGAAGCATATCATAAATAGACAATTAGCAAAACAACTCCTTGCAAAATCGCAAAAAAATCAAAGTTGGGTACTATGGAACCCCCCCCCCCTTGGGCACTTTCACGTGTACATAAGATGCTACTATAGGAATGGTAGCCAGATGGGCATATGAGATTTTGATTTTCAAGAACTTCCAGGGAGTCCGTTCCTAAACACACACTTACGACACTGGTAACCTACCTTTTTACTAAGTACTGCGTAAATTCACTACTAAGCTCATAGTGCGTTTCTAAAATTCGCACGGAACTACCTGACAACTAAAATTTACGACTGAGGTCTACGTCGACACTAGTTGTGTCTTAGTACACAACTAAAGTATTCCACTAAATCCAGCCAAATGTTACGCACAAAACTTCGTCTACTCGGGAGTAGCTATTAACATCAATTTTCATATATGTGTAGTTTGATGTAATCATGCAGCCGTGGGCGTCATCGAGGAGGAAGAAATGGATTCCCAAAATTCTGAATTATACAAACCCACCAGATTCCCTTTCAAAAAGGAGGTTTTAGAATACTACAGGCTTACACCACATTAGATATATTAGACCTATACGAGTTTGTGATATTGGAACGCCGTCTCAAAGGTACTGAGATAGGGCAGTATAGTCTTAGGTTGGATATCTGAAAACTTTGGGGAAAGTATAATAATAATAATTATAATAATTAAAAATTGCTAAGTACAGACTGTCCCAAGGTGTTATTGTATAACTTAACCTTTTAATCAAATGAACGGAAACTATAACCCATACATTTTGTTTTACTTTGGATAGCTGGAATTAAGATGCATCTTTCTCCCATTTATGAAAAGTATTTAAAATATAATAATATGTTGTCAGCTCTATAGAAAAGAAAACGATTTAATTGTCACATTAAAAATTAGTTAACATCGTCAACTACTTTGTAATTGTTTCGGGCAATGTGCCCATGCAGACTGACACAACTTATGCATCAAGTTTGGTGAACTGACCCCGGGCCTGATATGAACAAAACTTACACACATTCATTAAGAACTATAATGCTCATTAAAAAGGTGCTGTCCTTTCTAAGTATTTTAAATGAAAGACAAACCGTTAATCATTTAAAAATACATCTTTGAAATAACTGTTCTCTAATATCAGATGAATTGTTAATAAATATTGATATCTTTTAAAAATCTTGATCTGTAAAATCTCAATCACCCATTGAGAATTTTGTTTGTGTTTACTTTCAGCTTGTCCAAACATGAGACTAGCAGACAGTATCCAAGATCATGTGAAATGCCAGATATCAGATTCTTGCCTGACTGTCCACTGCTGTATGGACATTGACCTGTCCACTATCAACACTCATGTCTTTGAGTTGATCTTTACTATTGACCCATGTCAGACTAGTTTAGCCATTGGCTTTGACAACTGGATGTATGGACGTTCCTTGCTGGAAGATTACGAGTTTGGAGTGAGTCAGGCAGTTGCTGTTGGGAATTTTATGCTTATAAGGTTAGTTATAAAAGAGGTTAAAACCCAAGCCTGGATGTAATTCTAGTATGTTTACTAACTTTTAAATGAGTTTGTGCCAATATTGGCATGGACATTTTATATGTTAAATTCGACTTAAGAAGACTAGCTACTCCTTTTTCAGATATGGCATTCAGATATTAAACCATAAGATCCTAGTCCTGGATCTCTCCTATGAGGTAAAAGTAGCCGGGGAGTCATCTGGTAATGTAGTGATTGTTGATGGAGCAGAAGTGGCCTTGCCATACTGTATGGATGATGGTTCTTCCAGCTTTAACAGTGAGATTAATCTTTATTTATAAATCATTATTAATCATTGTTGCAGATTTAATAAAAAAGCCACAGCAGAATGTAGAAGCATTGTTCCAAATAAAAACCTATTCATCCCCAGTGATATGGAAGAGTTTTTTCTGTGTTACAAAAGTCTAAGCTTTGCAGAACAGCAACGGAACTTAAAATATATTATGGTGGATGTGATGTGTCTATTAAAAGTGGAATTCAAGCTAACCCCACTTTTTGTGCTTGTAGATGATTTGTGGTACAATAGCATTTTAACACTTTCGCGTAGTCAGAAAGTAATTACTCTTGAAAGAAAGCTTAAGGACAAGACTTCACACTTAACTGCATAATGGGGTTTCCTAGGCCGGCGTTTTTTACGCTGCATATATTTGGTTGATTGTTTTTTGTATTTTTCTAACTTTAGTTGCACTTACATTTGCGCAAAAAAAAATAAAATACATCACACTGTTTGTGTTTAATTAGCTTGTGTCCCTAGCCCCCCCCCCCCTTCACTAAATTACCTAATATTTCATATACATCGTATAGGCGGTGTTAACTGTAGAAACCTATGGTAAATTTAATACACGTAACCATAAAAATATCAAATGGCATGAGGGCATTTATGCTTGTGTCTTAATATGGGGTAAACGGTTTCATTTTTTCACCATTAATCCATCAGCACAGCTAGGGATCAATGCTGTAGAAAATCAGAAACGAATTAGTGTCTGTTTCGCACATTTTGACACACAATTAAAAATCAATTTTGCCCTAGTTTTTCTTACTGAAACATCAAATTGCCCCTAGTTTTCTACTGAACAATTTTCTCTTTTCTTCAGTTTTATTCATTATTTGTTGATGTCTTTGGAAACATTTTAAAGGTGCGGCGTGTTCCGATCGTCTTTGGGACCGCCCTGATTTACCTGGAAGTAGTAACGATTTTGATTTTATATGAAGGCCCGTATTTTTCTCATTGCTGTTCTGAAATTTGAGCCCCTCAAATCCATTTCATATTCCAAGACAAAACCGGCCGTTGTTAACACTTAAGTGCCCAACTAAAAAAAACTTCCGTTAGTGCCCAAGGGGGGGGGGGGGGGGTCCTAGGGACGCCACCCAGATAACCACTTTTCCCATGGGAGTTTGACATGACACTAACACAAGTAATTGGGGGTCACGTAAGAACCACATACCCACAAGTAGAAAATTGAAATCCGAACTTTGACCTATTACTATGACAATTGCAATTGTCACTCTCCTAAAGAGTGGGTCGCATTTTTCCATCCTCAGCAACTCCCCCAATATAAGGATTTGAACCAAATAATTCATTAAATCTACGTTTATAATAACCAATTAAAATATCAATTGCAAAATCTAGCCAATTTATACCATCTGTATTTTTCCTAGAAACTTCAAAATCGCCCTATTTTCCCCATAGACTTACAACACATTAAGAGCACGTCATGACAAAATTAAAATTGATGCTAATCAGCATATAAAAAGGTTATTTGATTAAGATTATTAATAGTAATTAATTGCCTCCTAAGTATAAATCTAAGCAAATAAATCCCAGATTGAAACTTTAAATTTTTTAATTAGTAAAATATCTTTGGATTTTTCACTCCGTTAGGGCCCAAGGGGGGGGGGGGGGGTGCCCTAGGACCCAAACTAATATTCTATGCAGACGTGGGCGGATTGAATTTTTTTTAGTATCAGGAGAAGCGTATTCAAATCAGTACAATTAGCAAAAAACCTCCTTGAAAAAAAAATTTGATTTGCCGTAACCGAGAAATCGCAAAAAATCAAATGATGGGTGCTATGGACCCCCCCCCCCCGTGGACACGTAAGTGTTAATGGTTAACAATGAAATGGGCTGTACAATATGCATATGGCTTTACTATCAAAACCGCAAAATTTGTTTTCACGGTACTTGATGGGGGCTTACAGGGCGGATCCAGGATTTTTGGAACGATAGGGGCGTGGAATGGATGCCAATAACACAGATACAATGGCTCCAGTGCCGGGTGGTGGGTGCTGGAGGGGGTGTCCCCTCCTGCGATGTGGGCGGGGCGGGGGGGGGGGCTGCAGGGGGTACCCCTCCTTCCCGAATTGAGCGTCGAAAAACTAACTTGGATTTTCAATTGAAAATCCAAGTTTTCTTGGATTATCAATAATAGATTGGATATCGACCGAGCAAAAACCCGAATTTGGTCGAAATCCACGATTCTCGAATTTTGGACATAGCGTGTTCATACACGTGAAAAAAAAATTACTCTTAACCACCTCCGGGCCCTGTTTCATACAAGTTAATATCATCTTAAGGAGGAGTTATTCTTCTGAAGTTAATTAAATCTTTAAGCCAATTTAAGAAGGAAATTTGAAAGAATTTGTCGTATGATGAGATGTAGATGAGTTATGGAAGTTCAATCCCAGTCCCTTTTTTATAACTGGTTTATTTATTAATTTATACAAAATTTTCTTAAGAAATGTTAGAGATTAAGAAGAATTGGAAACAGGGCCCTTTTATTTTTATAATCCTACAGATTGAAACTAGTTAAGCAAAGCGCAATTGCTAAAGGAACTGACCAATCCACTAGCCTAACTTAAGTTACCATCACAATTTAATTTCAATATATGCGACAAGTTCAATTTATAGAAGGTTCAGAGCCATTAAACGACCAAATTTCTTAAATTTCCGGCACAAAACAAAGCTTTCAAAATAATCGTAAGATAGAACAACCTCCCAGAATTCTAATTACAAAATACAAAAAGTCCAAGACAGGGTGTTCAGAAAGAATTATTGATGACCATAACTTCAAAGTGAGTATCACATTTGATAAAATTAAAACGAATCTTAAACCAAAACCACAACTATTATTGTCAATATGGTTAATTAAACAGCACTCGATTCCGGTTCAGTATTTTGAAGAATAACATTATGTAACACATGTCATGGACCGCCTTGACACTTCCTTCCCTCCTTCCACGTTTGTAAAACGTGATTCAGACAGAACACGTGAGAAATAATCATAATTCCTTTTCAAATTTCAGGTCTAAGTGGTTAATCCTGTCAAAGCTTGATCTGGGATGTGTGGCACATTGCTAGCGTCTGCAACTGTGTCTTGGATTAAGATGGGAAAAAAAAAAGGCGAAGACTCCGTCTGTATGGCTGCAATGTTCTTTGTAAATGTTGGGGCGGTTCTCCGCCTTCCACGTGGGCGACTCTTGTCAAACTTTGAAGCTTGCAACCCGTTTCACGGTCGTCTTCTTAACATTGTTCAATTGTTCAAAATTGTCTTCTTGAAAGGAGGATTTCTGACCAGTTTCGGCATATCTGAAAAACCACAAATGTCCATTTGTATGGGCGACAAACGCGGGAAGTTGGAATTTGCAAGCTCAAATCATGCCTTTATTATTGAAACTGTAGAATCCACCATCGTATTTGAATAAGATGGTCTAAATTTTGGAATAAAAACTAATTGTATAATCGTATTGTTCAGTTTAGCCAACCTGTTAAAGTATTGATCAAACTTTCTCATTCATTCTATGCAGTGTCAACCCCTAGTTCAACAACTAACATATTTCACATTTTCGGACAAATTTTATTGGTGTTTTTTCTAATAAAGATGATCATATCTTGTGTATTTATCGCATGTTTTGTTTTTCTGTTTCTTGTTTTTATTATAATTGTCACGCGTTATTGTTTATTACTATAATAAAACAAAATGGCATTGAACTCACAAAATATTAAACAAGGACGGTTCTGGGGATTGAAAAGAAGACAGCTTGAACAGATAACACGAGTAATCAGCGGTGGTTAACATCAAATCTGCCTTATTGTGAGCAAACTTGGAAGGAAGTGCCCATTGCCATGTGTTACATAATCCGCTTATTTTCAAAAACTACTGAAACGAATCGAGTGATGTATACATTAAAAAGTTAAAAAGTATTCGTGGTTTAAGATTCGTTTTAAATTTCTCAATGTGATACTTACTTTTGAAGTTATGGTCGCCTATAGAGGGTGTCACTCTTATGATACACCCTGTATGTTAAAAGAGCATAAGCGAAAGTATCCAATAAACAAAAACAACCCTAAATTGAGGAAATTTAAAGACCTTCTGCTGGTCTACCAGACATCGGGGGGGGGGGGGGGAGAGGGAAAATTTTAGATCAGTTTATTGCGTTTTGCAATAAGCTTTACGCGCATCGCTAAAAAACCACACAGAAAATGTTGTCTACGTTAAAGCTGATCAAAGTATAATAAAAGTTCAGGAAATCGTTTGATTTAAGCAAAAAATAAAAGATGGTATAAAACTCGATGATCAAGTTAAGCTGTATCTTATCCAGACAAATTTTCAAAATATAGAAGAGAAATGGTTAATACAAGACGGTAGAATCTTGGGAGATATTCTTTCATGACTAAAATTTCGATGAATTAGCAATGCAGATTACAATTTGTAGCTATTCCTCTTACAAAAAATCACGCAAACGCTTAATAATGAATAACCTTAACTTTAGAATAGGCAGTTTTAACACATGGATATTTCTCCTTAGTTTCTCTCCTACATGTTACATACTCTATTTTTATCATTTTTGTTTGTTTCATAAGGATTGCAACAAAATGTCCCACTTACTGTTTGAAGGTGATGTAAGTCTGAAAGCTTAAGCAGCTGCACTGAGTGTACCAGTGCCCATGATCAAACCCAGAAATGTGTTCTATGTACCAGATGTGGTCTTAGATGGTAAACAACCAGGTAAGGAAAATATGAGTAAGAGCGATGGAAACATACTGGCTATACTTTGTTCGGTCTCGAGTTTGGGGTGACGCCATGACGAGACTTTGCATTCGCTCGGGAGCGTTTGGATTGCGCCGCCTTTGTTCGCATGCGTAATGCTTGCAATTCCAAGGTCGACGCGTGCGTTCCTCTTGTTCAAAACCTAACACGCGCAGTGATGTCACCCCCAAACTCGAGACCGAACAAAGTATAGAGTACGCTTGCGGATAAACCAAAATGTGTACCATTTAACATGATAAGCCCACAGCAGTGTGTCCTGTATCAGATGTGATCTTAGATGGTGAAGAACCAGGTAAGGATGAGTAAGAGCGATGGAAACATACTGGCTAGGGTCCCTATAGTGTGTACCATTTAACATGATAAGCCCACAGCAGTGTGTTCCTGTATCAGATTGATCTTAGATGGTGAAGAACCAGGTAAGGAACATATGAGATGACGAAAACATACTCAACCAGTTAACAGACCAGAATAGTGTGTTCTTGTAATAGATATGGTCAGAGGTGATGAGAAGAATGTAGGAAAAATAGTGGTGTCTATAGCAGTTTCCTTCCAGTACACTCTATTAACGTACTGAAAGTATTTTGTTCCATTTTCATGGTGTGACCGATATGTGTGTGGTAAGTGCATGGTATGAAATTAGACATTCAATTCAGAGATATGTGTTAGAGTTACAAATAGGGATACAAATTTCTCTCAAATTTCATTGGATCGGTTGTAGACCACCTACCGAGAACGTTCCGAAGGTTTATTGGACAAACAGGTGCAAAAGAAAACGGAAAACCTTGTTATGAACTTGCCTGCTATCGTTATCGTTCCCCATAGAAAACCATGCTTTGACTTTCTGTCGTGCACGACAGAAACTACTAAATCATCATCTTCATATACAAAGACAGTGTATTCGGCTTATTCACTTCAGGTGTGATCTAATACATTGGTAAGCATTCCAAATTTGTTAAAAACCGGGGTTCAAGAAAAATTGGGGGCGCTTCTTCCTGGAAATCTCCACATGTCTCTTTAAACGAATTAAATAAAACTTGCGGATTGTAAATTGACATAAACCAATCAGAATTGAAAGGTGAATGGCAAACAATTGAAACTCGCCTTATCATGTAGTTGCTTATATGTAAACTTAGAGATTGAGTGCAAGTAGTCATCATTATTTTATTTCAAATAACTTTGTATTCAGAAATCTTTAGTTCTAAAACTAATGGTGTATGCATACACTCCATTAATTACACATGTGAAATAAAATTCAGGTACGACTTACAATGACAACACAGATCTCAATATAATATTTAATGGTAGCAATTACTGCACATACAAATGAAACACATTTTAAGTACAAAATAAACACAATTTGAAGCGACAATTTGCAGCATTCTTTTCAAGGTGCTTGATTTCCATCAAGTAAATTTCTTCCGAAATATAAATAACAGAGCACACTAGAAACACAAACAACATTTATTGAATCTAAAGTAATCATACGTTATCATTCAACACGGGCCATGCTTAGCATTTGAATGCTGTGCAAAAGAATTTAATGTGTTAATCCATTTGAAGCCCTCACACTGCATAGTAATGGGCTGGTCGGTATGCAATTTGTTCGGGAAAAAATGGACACCGTCACGAAAACAAACAATTTGGTAATAAGGTTTCCTTATAAAAATTCATTTGGTCGTACTCTTTTAGACTCAACGCTGTATGTCTTCAATTTGTCTGTCAATGTAATCCAATGAACGATGCAAGAATGTTAACTTGGCTTCCATCAGTAATAACCTCCTTTCTTTGAATAATTGATGAACCCACATTTCACCTCACACATCCTATCAGGGGTGTGTCCTCTCATCAGTGCAGTGCTGAAAGGCTTGGCATGAAAAGCTTCATGTCTTATATATTAACTTAAGTGTCATTAAAATAATCTCAATATTATCTCTTTTTTAATCAGCTTGTCCCCATTTGACTGACCTGCCTATTGTGCCAGGCACTCTGCCAGGAGGTGTTTGTCAATACAGTGCTGAGTGTCATGGCATTGTATGCTGCTTGAATGTTATTAACCTTAGTGTCAATATTATTTTTTTCTCAGCCTGTCCACATTTGCCAGATCCACCTGTTGTGTCAGACACTCTGCCAGGAGGTGTTTGTCAATACAGTGCTGAGTGTCTTGGCATTGAATGCTGCTTAAATGTTGACCTTGGATCTATCAGTCGTAATCTTAAGATGTGGTTCTCTGTCGACCCATGTGAATTGGTGCTAAGTGTTGGTTTCGAGAAGTGGAATTTTGAAGTGTCACTTCTAAGGTGAGTTTCTCAATTTTGTTGAGAATTCTAAGTGAGAGAGGGAGCAGACAAGATGGACACAAGTGTCTTCGATGGACACGGAGTTCATGTAATGGTTTTACACAATGTCAACCCTTGGTAAACTGATAGAACTTTAATAAATAGGAGAGGAGATATTGTTATAATGGTAGTACCTAATTCTTACTATTTGCAATACGTGGCGCCGCCAACGGTTGCCTTGGAGAGGCGATGTTTTCCTGATACATCATGGAGAAAATTTAACATACCGTGTCCGCCTAATACAAATATTACTCAGGAACATGTCTTTTTTTGTATTTTAAATTATTTTATTCATTGTCCAACATAAGAGCATACAGATACAAACAAACATCAAAAAACACTCTCACCCGCCCGCACACACACCACCAAAACACTGACCCCACAAGAGCACCACACCAATATAAAACAGAGGGACATTTAAATATACAAGTACATTAAAATTTTAAAGATGCAATTCGTGATTGTAGTGATCGTAAACACCAAGAAAAAACACCAAAACCTCAGATAAATTTAGTATCTCACTATAATGAGTAAGTGAGTGATTTTATTAATTTCACACTGCCCCAAAGGTCACCGAACTGTAAAAAACGAAGATTAAATGTACATTAAGATTAAACGCACACGCAAAACAAAACCAATTGCCTCTTTACCACTAATCTAGGGGAAAGCTATATTCACGAAATGCACCTTTAATCCCTCTAACAAGTACAAAATAAATATATATACATATAAGGCAATCAATTGCGAACACATCAATTTAGACGGTACATACCAAATACTAGTACCTCATTATGAACTTTTGACAAAGGATTCAAACAGATCAAATATAAATTTACTAAAAAGATTTTTAAAATACCAGCTTTTACCCACTTATGATAATATACCGATGTATTACCTATAAGGATAAATCTATTATTCCATATCATCTGATGCTGAATCATAATAGGACTTTCAGGCTCTACACGAGTAATGCTACTCCATAATGTAAGCGCTTGATGATAAATGGTGGAATGGTAATATGAATTTAAGACATGTCAAAATTGGCACGAAAAAGTAAATCGCGACCAACCTTGTCTAGGTACATTATCAAAATTTCTTTCCAACCAGCGTCATACGGAGATAAAAAACGTTTGACCCACATAACACTTTGAGCTTGGACTATGGCTTTAAGATCAAACATCTTCAGGCCACCATTATCATACCCCAAAGAAATCACAGAACGCTTTATCTTATCTGGACCATTCCAAATAAAATGGTATATTATAGCATTAATTTTCTTCTGAGTTACCTCTGGCAATGAAATCATAGATGATGTATAAAGAAACTTTGATAGTCCAAAACTTTTTACTATGACAATTCTACCTAAGGGTGTAAGATCCCTTTGTTTCCATAAGGCTGTTAGCCTTTTCAAATCCTTCAACTTATCATCATAATTTAATGTGTTCATTAATTTATTATCATATGTAAAGTAAATACCAATAATCTTAACCTTATCTGTCCACTCTAACTGTAGAGGGCTATCCCTCCGTGCTCTATTACTTCCAATCCACATTGCTTCCGATTTATCATAATTAACTTTCATACTCGAATAAACCCTGAAGCTCTCCAGAACCTTTTGGATTTCCCCAGCTGAGACAATATCCTTAACAAAACATGTAATATCATCTGCATAACAAGCAAGTTTCAGCTGGAGGTCCTCATGAATCTGAAGGCCACTAATGGTCTTATTAGTACGAATGTGGATTAAGAGTAGTTCCAATGCCAACACAAATAAAAAACATGGATCCCCTTGACGGAGGCCTCTATCAATTTTAAAGTACCCGGTGAACACTCCATTATTCACAACACAACTTAGATTATTCTTGTAAAACATTATAATCCACCTCTTAAATGACTCCCCAAATTTAAATATATCTAAGAATTTAAATAAATATTTATGATAAACAGAATCGTAGGCCTTTTCAAAATCAACAGTCAACAAACTTCCTGGAATATTACGCTGTTTAGTAAAGTACAAAATATCATGGACTGTCCGTACTGGATCACCAATGAATCTACCCTTAACAAAAGCAGTCTGTTCTTGACCAATTAGGTAAAATTTCTTGCAATCTAGCTGCAATCGCCTTTGAAGCAATCTTAACATCCACATTTAATAAAGTAATAGGTCGATAGCTCCCAATTTTCCTCTTGTCTTTACCCCGTTTCAAGATCAATGTTATGATCCCTCGCTTCTGACTGTTACTTAAATCGCCCTTTTCCATAGCTGCATTTAAAGAATTAACCACATAATTACCAATTTGATGCCAATATGTTTTATAGAATAAAGCAGTTAAACCATCATTACCAGGTGCCTTATCATTACCAAATGTATTTAAGACCTTAAAACACTCATCCATACTGAGAAGGCCCTCACACTTATCACTATCATCTGGTGTAAGAGTTGGGTTTTTTTTTTTTTTTTTTTTGTAAGAGTTGGGATACTTAAATTATCACAAAACAATCTTGCATCGTCACCCGAAAGATTCACATCTTTGGCAGACTAAAAATTACTATAAAACTCTTTAATTTCTGACAACACCTCTTCACTACCTGTAATAACTTTACCGACATCCTTTAATACTGTACGAATAGTAGACTTAATCGTATTGGATTTTTCCAAATTTAAAAAAAATATTTGGTGTTTTTCCCCATCTTCCACCCATTCTGCCCTTGATCTGACAAGTATACCTTGAGTAATATAGTCATATTCTGTCTTGAGCTCATGTTTTTGCTTTCTCACAGCTTTCCCTTGTCTGATCACTTGGATTAACATTCAAATTATGCTCTGCCGCTAGCTTTTACAACATCTTCCAAATTCTTAATACGCAATCTGCGAGCATGAGCTTTCTGTTTACCAAAAGCTTGGGTAAATTTCCTGATCTCAAATTTCAAGAGATCTCATAAAACCCTAGAATCCTCAACATCTTATAACGCCACACAATTAACTTTTGGCACAATGCATGCAGGAACATGTCACTGTTCGTTTGATTTGTCAATATGCTGCTTTGCATGTGAATGCACGGTACAATGACTATTTACAATAACTAAATCCTATTTCCTTCTATTGATCATATGAACTCCTTTGTTGAGGCATGGTGGAGCTGTTTTCAATATAATACCTCAACACTTATATGTTAATCCAATGGTGACGGGATGATGATGCCCACTCTTGTGGTCAAAATGAGACTGGCAAGAACTGGCGGCTCACTGTATTGCTAATTGCGAGGATTTCATTTTGTCACGTGTGCTCATTCAATTTCTGGATGGATGACCCTCAGTTTTCCAACTCTACAGCAATGTCATGCTACCGTTTAATAAGACTCAATCCAATATTTATCCCTGCAGTTATCAATGGGGTCAACTTATCGCAGAAAACATTGTCAGTGACACTTACGTCAAGTATAAATTAGACAAGACAAAAGACAACCGTTACCTGATGCTTACATTCAAACTCAGGCTTTGTCTATCAGGGACATGTCTACCAGAGATAACATTATTGGATGGTTTCTCTGCTCTCATTCCATATTGCACTCCAGAGGGTACGATTGAATGGGTGTTTGATTTTGGTAAGTAAAGTGTGCATTGTTAGCAATGACACTTACATCAAGTACAAATTAAACAAGACACGAGACACCCATTACCAGATTCCTACATTTCAACTCCAGCTGTATCTATATCACGAACATGTCTACCAGAGATAACAGTGTTGGATAGTTTCTCTGCTCTCAATCTGTACTGTATGCCAGATTATACAATTGAATGAGTCTATGATTTTAGTAAGTAAATAATATGTTGGATTGTGTTGTTATAGTGTTGTCATAGTTTTTTATTTTGGTAGCTATAGAGAAGAAATTAAAATTTCAAAAATTGCTGAAGTGAATGAATGTTTTAATTTTTTTTAAATGTAGCAGACGCAGTAATCAGCAACTGACTGCTGATGTTCTTTTGTTACTCACAGTAAAATGTTTACTAATTTTTTCCTTTGTTGATGATTTTGATAACTGTTACCTTTGGTTAACCCAATTGTCGTAAGTCAATATTAATTCCATACTAAATTGGAATTAAAAAATAGAAGAGCACCATAATGCAAATCTGAATTTGTATCAAATATCAGATTCAACATTTTATTTGAACATGTACTACGTACTCTTAAAAGTAAAACAAATGCATGCATTCTTTTTGCTTGTACCAGTTGGTGAAGCTTCCAGATACGCCAGTGGCTTGGTTGTTAACAGACTAGGTGTTAGTATGGATGTACTACTGCCATCTATGTGTAATGGACCACCAAAAGAGATCACCCCAACAAAGAGTAAGTATGCCAGTGGCTTGGTTGTCAACAGACTAGGTGTTATGAAATTTTTTTTTTTTTTTTTTTTCAGGTAGGATGATATCTATCGCTCTTCTACCAACCCAGACTTGATAGCTCAGTTGGTTAGAGCGCCGTGCTAGCAATACAGATGTCGCCGGTTCGAATCCGGCCAAGTGCACGTTTTTTTTTCAACACTTGTGTCCGCTGGCTATCTCCAGGGTAAGATTAATAAATATTCAGACTAGGTGTTAGTATGGATGTACTACTGTCATCTATGTGTAATGGACCACCAAAAGAGATCACTCCAACAAAGAGTAAGTATGCCAGTGGCTTGGTTGTTAACAGACTAGGTGTTAGTATGGATGTACTACTGCCATCTATGTGTAAATGGACCACCAAAAGAGATCACTCCAACAAAGAGTAAGTATGCCCGTGGCTTGGTTGTTAACAGACTAGGTGTTAGTATGGATGTAATACTGCCATCTATGTGTAATGGACCACCTAAAGAGATCATACCAACAAAAAGTAAGTATGCCAGTTGCTTGGTTGTCGAAAGACTTAGGTGTTAGTATAGATGTACTACTGCCATTTTTGAGTAATGGACCACCCAGAGATCACCCCAACAAAAGAGGACATGGTTGGTTATTTACAGAGTGGATGTACCACTACCACTTATGTTAAATAGGCCACCACAAGAGGTCACTGTGGTTTAAATGGCAGCAGACAAAATAAAATTAAACACGACCATAACAATGTAACAAAGCTTGCTCTTGTTTCCAATCTTACCCTGACTGTACATTGTATTTAGCTGTATTTTGCATCCTATAGCTCTACTAAAAGAATTATGATTTTAATTTGCCATGAAGAACTACACCAAGGAATTGTTGAAAAGTTTAATCTGGATTGAAAATGTTTTTCCATGTGGAAGTGCCCTGGGATTAGCTGAGTGAAATATTAATCAAATAAAGTACATGTTATTTCAATGTCAAATTGTTGCTCTCTATCTATGTTAGATACAATTTATGCCAAACCTTTAAAAATATCACTGATATTTCAAAATATGTGTATGTTTGAACTAAAGAAAACTAAAATGTTCAATACCAAAGTTTCAGTAGAATTTGATTTGTCGATTTGATGTAATAAGCATTTATTGGTAGTACGCCAGTATGGAATACTATGTATGACTTGAAAATGAGCTAACCAAATATTTTTTTAATTTCTTTCAAAAGAAATATCATTCAACAAAATTAAACCTACCGATGTAAGGGTTTTCAGTGATGACAAATTGATACGACGAGCCATGGAGACAAGGCTGATAATTCGGTGTCACTTTAAGATCTTTAAATGTATGTTTGCAGAATTGTCCAGCTTTAACTAATAACTAATCTGGTATTGCCGTATAGGGTGTACTGGAGTCAAAATTCCAACAGAACTTGAAGACCATTGTTTCTTCGACCAATCATGTGCTGGTGTTGGCTGTTGTTTGACCCTTGACCTAGGGGTCATTAGCAGGTCATTCACTGTCTGGATGAAGATAGATAAGTGTGATGGCGATTGGTTCCGACTAGGATTTGAGAATTGGTATTTCAAAGAAGATTTGAGTGCATTTACGTACAGTAAGTTTGATAACATATTAGTAAAAATAGCAACTTTTTAATTCTAAACACTTCAGGATTTGAACTTTACATTGTTAATTAGGGTCACTTTTGACAGATGTAATCACAATTGTTTTATTGTGTGAAATATTATGATCGCAATTTCGCTCACGTTTCCTTTATGGAATGAATTAGCATACATCTCTTTGTGTTTTATCATGTGCATAAACCTTATACAGGAATGTTATCACACCAATCTAAAAAGAATAAATCCAGATTCCATTCAAAAGGACATGGTGTCTGAAAAAAAGTTGACATTTCAGAAACTTGTTTTACACAAGCTGCGTTTGATGAACTGTTATTAAAACGGGATTCTTATTCAGGTCATCATGAACAAAATACAGTGGTATTGATTTGGAAAATGTCTGTTGCCCTTTTAGTGTGTTGGTGTATGGAGTTACTCGCAACACTCTTTTCATTTTACAGATGAAGATCATGAGAAGAATATTGGTGACATAAAATTGAAGTAAGTTTTTAGTTTTGCAGATTTAAACCAAGGAAATAATTATGTTCATTAGCAGTATTTGTTATATTTATATTTATATATATGCAAAGGGGCTAAGATCCATTTTGGCACTTTCGCGAAAAAGAGGTAATATCGTTCAAATGTCATCTTTACTTTTTCTTAATTATTAATTAACTTTAATTGAAAAAAGGTGTACGTAAGCCCTTTCGCAAAACAACTTTTTTACCCTTTCTCTAAAAACCACGTTTGTGATTCAATCTTTTGCCACTACATTATTCACATTTTTAAATCAAAAAGAACTAATTGAATATCTCATTGATTTTTTTTAATTATGAACATTTAGTTAAATTGGTCAAAATGTAATTTTCTGTTTTTAAGAAGTGGAAGTGGATAGAGAGCCATCCTCAATGTGTATAGTCATATCGAGGAAGTCAACTGATGTGGTGGATCTTCCAACCGAGGCGATTCTCTTCACTATCATCAAATCCTTATACACATCCATTCCACATACTGAAGGTGTTGGCACGCACTTCATAACAAAAACGCACTTTGTAACAAAATTGTTACGAACTGCGTTAATCTCTCTTGTGACAGAACATAAAAGGGACAACTTCGACGCACTTCATAACAAAATTAAAAAGTGATTAAATTTCTCAGATTTTCCATTTAAGAACCTTACTCCCCACGAAGTTGTTACGAACTGCGTTAAGCTCTTTTGACAAAACAAAAACGGGACAGCTTCAGCGCACTTTGTAACAAAATCTATTTTGACGAACACTTCAAAGATGCCCATTAAAGAACACTAACGCGCCACGCATCAACTCTCCCAATACCAACTCGTCCATAGCAAATTGTCCATACTAATTCGTTCCAGTATTGACTCATCCCATATCAACTCGCTCCATAAATATAAAACAAATACAAATATAAAATATGAACATATTAAATAAAACAAAACTGATTTAGAAATAGTATACAATATGCAAGAGAAGTGGATGCCACTTAAAACGCAGGCGTGTTAATTAGTGGCATCCATGCATAAGTTACATATTAAAAACATGAGTATGAAACTAATTTGGTAAAGGCATTAACATACAATGATAAATTACGAGCACAGGGGAAAATAAGGGTGCGACCAAAAATACAGAGAGAAAAAAAAACAACGTTAAATATATTAATGAAACGTATAAGGGAGATACCCAAATAATAAGACAATCAGTTGCAGAATAAAAATCAATAGTTGTTTTTGAGATAGCTTTAAAAACGCAAGGATGGAACTGTTAAGACGGTCATTCAACGAATTACATAACAGGGCACCTGGATCCTAAGGGTTTTCAGCAATCTGGTATTTGTCTGTCTAAAACTACAGGTTCCGTAGATGATCGCGTTTCCTAGGGATGGACTCTGTCTGCGTCATGAAAAAATGATATCAAGATTTGGAGGAAGTAGGTCATGATGGTATTAACATACACGGGCAGTCGGGAAGACTTAAATGTCATCAAATTTTGAGCGTATTCATGGAGGAGAAAGAGGGTCTGTATGGGCAAACAAAGTGAATAGTACAAGACCGTATGATCTTTTGCATTAAAAACATAGAATGAAGATTAAGGAATGTTTTCATCTGCCCAATAATGGCACAGTGGGATGTTAAGGGAAGACAGCGTATTATATTAAGGTTGGCAGTGAATCAAGGGCAGAACGGGTTTAACTTTTCTGATGTTACCGTTGTATTTAGGAAATTATTTAGTAACATGTGAAGTGTGTGATTTCAAGACATATCATTCATAAATTAAAAAAGCTAAAAATTTAGTTGTGTTACGTGGTCAAGTGGTTTATGTCGTAATAATGTTAATATTCATTGGTGGCAAAGGGTTGTGTTTATTCTGAATACCATAAAATTGTTTTTTTTAATGTTTAGAGAAAGTTATTTATTTTAAACCAATTAAGATATAGGGGTTAACTTCTTGTAAGGTTAATTCAAGTACTTATGTTCTTGTTAGAATACAAAATTTAGTGTTCATCTGCGACATAATAAATTGAAGATTAGGAGGGCACTGAGGGAGGTCTTATTAAAGTAGAAAAAAAAGAGGTCTAGAATTGGGCTTGATGTACGCCGCAAATGATAGAAGAAGTGGACGAGTGGAGTTGGTTATAATCAACAAAATGTTTACGGTTATCCAGGTAATGTCAATCCAAGTTTTTGGCCATACCTCTTAACCCTATTTTTTAGTTTATTAATGAGAATTTGTGATCAAGAGCATCGAAGGCTTTGCGGAAGATCTGGAAACATCCGGGCAGTGCAGGTTTTTGGTCGAAGGCAGTAGTAATTTTATCATAAAGTTTATATTGCATGAAGTGGAGTGTTAGGGTCTAAAGCCAAACTGGGCAGGGGTGAGGATGTTTATGTTTTATCATTAAATGCGATGATCTTGTTATAATTAATTTTTCAAGAATTTTGAAAATTTTCAAATTATTGTATATTGGGCTTTTGTTTTTATTTTGATGTTTTCAGTTTTAAAGATCGGAATCACTCTAGGCACTTTAATTTAGATGGGACAATACGGGGGATATGAAGATTGATATATGATCAGAGGCTCATACTGACATGTTTGCGTGGCTGAAATAACTCTGTTATAACTAACTGGTTGAGACTTACTACCATCGAAGACACAAAGCCTACCCCTTCCCAAGATGGTTTCACATTGGGGAATCCCTACTGTAATATCCAACAATTCTTCCTTAGTTGTAGGCGATAAGAAATATTTACTATGGGAAATCGAGATGAAACTGCATTGTAGGATAAACGTAGTCAGGAGGGGATATTAGCAGCAAATGTTGGTAAAAAAGTCGTTGAATTTGTTAGCGATTTAGACTGGGTCTTTAATTTCATAGCAATTAGAGTCATAAAGTATGAGGGTGGTTTGTGGGATTTGTTTTCTGCCAAGTATATTATTAGAGTTTGCCATGTTTTTTTTCATATGTTTCCGGTTGGCATCAAGCTCTGTTGTGATATATGATTATCTTCAGCTCGAGGGTGTTCTGACAAGTGCGCAGAAGAGGAATTAGAGTATTGGCGATACTTTTGTGTATTTAAGTTTATTATCGTTATTTGGTTTGGAGCGGTATTTTCTCAATAATTTATCTTTAGTATTAAATAGATTTGATTAGACCACGGATCTTGTTTCCTGGGCGTTTTACGTTTAGATATTTAGTTGATTTAACAAGACAGTGAATATTATATATACAGCCGTCTAAAAAAATGGTACAATCACAAACCGATTTTTTTAATATTATGATCTCAACATACTAAGTCGTCTTTTACATCACTTAAAGGAATACCCAGGCTTCCAGTTTTTTTGTTTTTCCCCTTTGCTTGTTTCAATCGAGAGATACCTTCGAGTTATCACCAAAATCGGTTTGTGCCACTTTCTGGTTAGTGAAACGGAGATCGAATTTGTTAAACATAAGTTATCACAACTTGCCGAGCTGAATCTTTAAAACGGGATTAAACTTCATAAAGAAACTCTAAAGATCACAAAACAGTTAAGTAATGATGGAAGTCATGATCGGTATAAGTTCTGGTTTAAGATAAAGTGAATAACTTTAACATTCGACATACTGTTGTTTGTAGAGCGAACCATGAAACGTACAGATGGCGTACAGCAACTGGAGGAGAGTTTTAGGTCTAAAGTATCAGGATACGCAAATTCCTACCAACACTTGCTACTTTGCTTGCCAAAATTCAATGTTTATTGACTTCAACAATTAGTAAAGCACAAAGATAGTGCACTACTTTTAAACCATCTTTTTGGATTGGAGTGTTTCTTGGTTGCAATTCATTCTTTGGCCATGATTTGACAGATACCAATTTTGTAATAAATTCAAAGTTCCATTTATTGACGTGCAATAAATATTTGCATTGTTTAATTTTGAAAACTATTTATCATTTTGAAACTGATTATGTTGACTATAAAATGTGTCGATAAAAAAATAGAAGTCCTGGTTTACTTTAATCTGTGTTCTGTAATGTAAGTTGCAATCTTTTGGAGCTTCACGGCAGCATGTCACAACTGGGCGAAGCAAACTCTGCCATGCATAAAAGTGGCACAAAAATCGATTTTGGTATGTCAACTAAATGATTTATCTCGGATGACAAAAGAATGAGATGGAACAAACCATTGGAAAGCTGGTCTCTGTTCTTAATATTTTGAAGTAAAATGACTAATTTTGAAATTTCATATTTAACGTTTTTTCTGATTGTAACATTTTTTGCGACAGGCTGTATTGTAATTTGTCTTGGAGGCATTAAAAGCTCGTTCAGGATGGTAATCGTCAAACCACATTTTGCCACGTATGGATGATAGTCCATTTGTTAAACCTTGATATTGCTGGCTTAAGTTGGCGTGACCGTTTAGTCAGCGAATTTGTTGTTAAAAATAAATCTCGAGATCAGAATGTGTTTTTTTTTTTTTTTTTTTTTTTTTTTTTTTTTTTTTTTTTGTCTTTTGGGATTTAATAAGAACAACTGGAAAATGGTCTGAGATATCATTGACTAAGACGCCGCATTACTTGGCTAAAAGATCATTTGTTAATGATGTTTTCAATGATCGTGGCAGTTGTTTCTGTTATTCGGGTAGGCCTATCAATGGTAGGAAAAAACCATTGGAGAAAATAAGAATAAAGAAGTCATTAACTTTAGGATCGGAGTCATAATCCAGAAGATCGATGTTATTATCGCCCAGGATATAGCAAGCTTTGGACTCATTGTTAACTGTATTGACTACGCGTAAAAGCTCAAGATAAAACTCGTCTTTGAAAGTTTCGGGGCGATAAATGATGCCAACGATAGTTTTTTTACTGTTGGATTTGTTGATGTCATTAATTTCGATAAAAATAGAGTCGCAATCAGGGTAATTAATATTTAGGTCGGTCCTTAGTTCAAAGTCAATGTTAGGTTGAATGAAAAGGGAGGCACCGCCTCCTGTTCGGTCATGACGTATGGCATTTATAACTGAGTAACCATCGAAGTCAACTATATAAGTTAGATTCATAATCATAGTTAAACCAAGTTTCTTAAAACCTAAGAATTGAAACTTATATTAATGGTAGAAAAGATAATTGTGACATGTGGCGGGTTATTAAGCTGCGAACATGTGATGAAATAAGACAGGTGAATGTTCTTAGATTTAGCAAATCATTTAAACCGTCACTAATGTAATAACGACAGTTGGGATTTTGGATGGGATCAATATACAGTATATCAGTTGGTTGAGGAGTGATGATTGAGGATCCTATTGCGTGAACTGGGTCATAATTTTGGGTACATTCAGAATACAAACAGGTAGCTTGGACATGGGCAAATACAAATGTGGGGGGGGGGGGGGTTTTAGGGTTTTTAGATATTACAAAAAAAAATAGTCAATACAAACAGTTAATACAATTGGAATCTATACAAATATGAGAGACGCGAGGCGCTCACAAAAAAACCTTTACCAAGGTAGATATAACTTCTTAACTTATAGAAGACAATTATGTATCCAGATATGGATGTTTAAAATAAAAATCATACCACAAATGAATCAATGAATTCGACAAATTTGGATAGGCCACAGGTTGAAAATACCTCGAGCATATGAAATGATATACCGATGCATGTCACCTCAATAACAGGCCATAAGTGATCGCACAAAATGAAGATGAAGAGGGTGGTGATAATGGTGTATGATCAACAGGATACACAAATTAGGAGGGAAAAACAAGCCCGGTTAAGAGGTTGAATGACAGGCATCGGTGTATCATAATAAGCTAAAGGATAATATATTAAAAAATAAAGTGCATATAAATGTGGGCAGAATACAAAGTATACGTTAACGCAACGTATTGAATAATCCCATTCTCACACCATGAAAAAAGTACTTAATGTACACAGCAAAGAATTTAAAAGTTGTGCGTTATCATAAGTAGGAATGTCACAACAGTAACTTTTTTTCCCCTGAAATACCATGCAATCAATGTTGAACAGTGTTAACTAGTTAAACAAATGAGAAAAATAAACCACAGCATTTATTTCAATCGAATTCAGTTTAAAAAGCAAAACGATTAGTTGTAATCCTTCTCAATTTGGTAAAGATTGGGAAACCATAAGCTCCCAAACAGTTGTGTTAAAACTGCAGAAATCCACGCAAACCTGATCAATGGCACCAAAAAAGAGCAGCTGTTTTTGTGGGTCCCCAGGACATTTCATGTAAATGGCGGGGTGATTTCGACACCGATTTTGCCCAATTTGGATATATCATTCATGACGATAGTATATGAATACCTTCATGAAGAAATTAAATTCGAGGTCACTATTTGTATATTTGCTCAGATATTTTCACATTTTCCTCAGTTTTGCCCCATTTTTGCTCATTTTTGCTTATTTAGAACTTTCATTAGATCCTTTTTTAAATCTTCACACATGGTACATTGTCTGTATTTTGTCATATTTCTACCAAGTTTTATGTAAAAACTCAAACAGGATCACTCCGCCATTTTGACTTTTTGTTTTTTCCGTTCGGTGCCAGATTGTACACATTTCCACAGGTACTTTCAGGAACAGCAGTGAAATGAAAATTTAAAAATCTGTAACTTTTGATCTGTTCAATGGATTTCTTTAGTTTTTTTTTGATTAAAAATATTATTTGTTCTTTTTATCAATATGGAAATCAAACAATCTTTGAATACTTTTGAAAATAAGGCTAATATCTCTATCATAAGGCTTTTGGCATAGTGGCAGGACATGGAAGAAAGAGATGAGAAGGAACCACAACGACCCACTTGACGTTTGACGATCTATCTGCCGCCCTATAATTGCAAATTGTTGTTCATATTCTCTCAAGTGGCCCTTCCGAGGATAATCCTATTCAGATTTCCTAGCTCGAGAAAATTCTCAGCTGGCGATGGAATGCTGCGATGTAAATACTCAAAACATACTCTTCCATGGAAACCGATCAACACGCACGGGGGGTTCTTGGTGCAAATGCGGGTCTACCGCTACTTAGGGGTATCAAATTCAAAATAATCATTCTAGTCCACTGGAGGTACGAGTTAAATTCAGTTGTGATTGGACTCGTTCAATGATACAAATAGGAAAAAATAACCTAACATATCAGCAAATAACCCTAAGTGTTTTCTTGCAGTAGCAACAAGTGACATTTTCTTTGGTTATATTGGCTATATTGGCTTTTTAAATGTGTTTTGCTTTTCAGGTATTGAGAATAGGTCCCGCAAGGGTATAATGGATCTGGCAAATTACATTTTTCAATAATTTTCATTGTTCCTCATAAAATACAGCACAAAACAAGATGATAAATAATTATTAAATAATGCAGTACAATGAAAAGGTTATGATAAAATGATTAATCAAAATATTTTACTACAAGTAAAGATGCGTATAATACATTGTAAGTGGAATTTCAAAAGAGAGAATAACGGTTAATCATGAGTGGAAATATATTTAAAATAGCACAGTAAGGAGTTGATATTAATGTGATGTTTCTGGTTGAGTTAGTTGTATGTTTTCACTGAAAACTAGTATAATTTCACCAACAAAGCTGGTCCAATTAGGCGCCGGGTATATGTTTAACGAAAATTGGTCCCGTTAGGGGTCACTTGCAGAACCCGTGGAACGAGCATGGGGTGCCCAACGACAAATCCAAGGCCGCCCCCCTCCCCCCGAGCAAAAACGTTCAAATTTAGTTTAACCTTTCATCCTTGATTTCTCACCCACTGGGCAGTCTTGGCAGTAAAGCTAACGCATAACGATGTACATTTAACTTCTTATATAACGACGAAAACAACAACAAATACACACCGGCGACCGCCGGAACAGGGGTAATATGCAAAATACTTTACACTAATTTACGTGTTCGGGACATGAGTGTTTTCATTAAATATTTCTACAGTAATGATTGCTCGACATATCATACGATTGCGGCCAGATCCGGATTATGATCAAAGGGTGTTTTGAATCCCTTTCCTTTTGTGTTTGCTGGTGATGTGAATGGAGAAACAAGAGTAAAATCGGAATTGCGGAAGTCGTGGTTCCTTATTATCTCTTTCTTCAATGGACAGGATAAAACCGGTAAATAAAAGAGGGATGAGAAATTGGCAACAGACAAACAAAAATGAATGATAGTGCGCCATAGTTTGCTCGAGGCAATGTGCCAAGATGTCTGGACGGAAGAGGAATACAAAACTGGGGTAGCATAACAATATGCAGAAAGAAAATCAAATAAGTGTAATATACACACCACATAAAAAAATTATGGTAGAGTCGAGAATGAGAAAAAAAGCGGTTGATAATGAATAATTTTTGGATCACATACGGTGTTGCACTCCAGAGGGCAAAGACACGTTGGTTTTGATGACGATGTTAAAACATAAAAGAGCCATTGAGTGTGAAGTGCAGCAAGGTATGTTTCGTTACCACGGCTTTAAAATAAAAACAAAAAAACAAGTTAAGAAGAGGGCAATTACAGGAATCTGGATACAAGGTGGAGTTGTTATAAAAAATTTTATCCAAAAAAAAATGAAATTAATATGTGATAAATACATGTAATGAGCATATATAACCATTGAAGATACATGGTGAATGTTGTGGTTCCCAAAATATTAAGAACAACAAAACCTTTTATAACTTATTTAGGTAATATGACAGGTGTAGAGGGATCATTGGGAAACATTGGACCGCTGTAAACACTGATTTTATTGAGGGGCATAAACAGGAGTAGAATGGGTTCCACGTTATGATCGTTATGGGATGGCAAAATTCAGTGTGTACAGAGGAGCAATGCTAATTTCCACAAACTCACACAATAATAAATACAAAAATGATTACCGATTATGGGAACTCATGTTACATTGATTTACACGGTCTTGCGTTAGCACAAAGTAACAATTTAAAGATAAATCTATAATATGGTATTAACCAAATGAGTTTTTGAGAACATTGAAGCATACATGCAAATGTTGGGTCAAAATAAATGACAGCCAAAAAAGTGAATACAAGTGTAACACTTAAGTCCCCAAGGGAGGGGGGGGGGTTCCATAGTACCCAACATTTGATTTTTTGCGATTTCTAGGTTACGCAAACCAAATTTTTCAAGGAGTTTTTGCTAACTGTCTGTCTGAGTTATGAATACGCTTCTCCTGATACAAAAAAAATTACATCCGCCCACGGCTTCATTGGAATAATTAGGGTTGGGTCCATAGGAACCCCCCCTGGGCACTACGGACGTGAAAAAATCAGATTATTTTACTAATTAAAAATTAAAGTAATTAAAATCTTAGGATTATTTGCTAGTTATATACTTAGGAGGTAATTAATAAATAATTCGTAATACTTAAATCAAATTTAACCTTTTATATGCTGATAGCATCAATTTCAATTTGTCATGCCGTGCTATTAACTGGTAAGTCTATGGGAAACAAATAAGGCGATTGGAAGTTTTGAGAAAAATACCAAGTGGTCTTAATTTGGAATAATTTTGCAATGATTATTTTAATTGGTTTTCTGTGTAGATATAATGAATTATTTTGGTTCAAAACCTTATTATTGGAGTTGCTGAGGATGGAGATGTGCGAACCACCTTTTCGAAGAGTGACAAATTCAAATTGGCCATAGGTCATAGGTCCAAAGGTCGGATTTTCATTTTATTGTGGTTAGGTGGTTATTACGTGACCCCCAATTTTTTTGGTGCGTTAGTGGTATGATCAAACTCCTACGGGAAAGTGGGTATCGGGTTGGGCCCTAGGAACCCCCCCCCCCCCCCTTGAGGAACTAACGGAAGTTTTTTAGCTTGGGCACTGAGTGGTAACACAGTATGCTGCACCAGACAAACTTTTATAGTAAGTAGGAGCATGGTAAGAGGGACATTGGAGGCATTGGACCGCTGGATGGAAACACTGATTGTTTAATAAGGGACATAACCAAGATACACATGGGTTCCATAATATGATCGTAAGATGGCAATTCAGTATGTACAGGGTGCAATGATGATTTCCACAATATGTCAAAACGCTACGGTGATGTGTTTTTAATTAAAACTCACATAATAATACATAAAAGAAAAATGAATTTTCGAAAACGGAAAACTCAGGCTAATGGATACAAGGTTTGTGTTTAACCACCAAGGTGGGTAACAATAAAGTTAAATATAATATGGTATTAACATTAATGAGTTTTGAGCGCAGTGAGTCATAATGCAAAGTTGGGTACAAAATAAATGTACATGCAAAAAAAGTGACAAATGTTAACACAATATGCTAGCAACCAAACCACTTTTATAGATAAGTATGAAGCAGTGGCAAGGAGGGATCATTGGGAGGCATTGGACCACTGTAAACACTGATGTTGATGGGGACATAACCAAGCTATACATTGGTTACCATGATATGATCGTAAGATGGCAAATTCAGTGTTACCAGGGTGCCATGATTGAGTTCAACAATATCCCACGCTCGGGATTGTGCTTATTTCAAACTCCACAATAATAAAAAAAAATGATTTTCGATTATGGAAACTCATTGTGATGGATATAAGGTTGCGTTTAAACACAAGAACCATAAAGTTAATAGAATATGGTATGAACATAATGAGTTTTTGAGAAAAATTGAAGCCTACATGACAATTTTTACATTACATTGGGGGTCAAAATGAATGGTACATGTTAAAAAAAAAGTGACAAACAATGTAACACAGTATGCTAGCAACCAACACCACTTTTATAGTAAGTAGGAGGCAGGGTTAAGAGGGGAAGAGGGTCATGGGGGCATGGGACCGCTGGAAACACTGATTGTTTAATGAGGGACATATAACCAAGATATACCTTGGTTACCATTAATATCGTCGTGGTCACGAAATAGTGTCGAAATCGTGAATTTTTTTTTATCAAATGAGTTAATAGTTGATTCTGGTTGCATTTTTATGCGCTCTTTTAAGTTGTACCAAAAATAAAAGTGAAATGAACATCTCCTAACCAAAATAGCCGAAGTCGAAGAATAACACGCATTTGTATAAAAGGCGTTTCACATACAACAACGAATACGGATTCGATAGATTTGCGGTCCAAATATTCTCAAAGCACACAGATAAATTGTGACGAATACGTATTCGCTGGACAAATATCTATTCAGTGATCAAAATTCGATAATATGGTCTATCAAGATTAAGGCCAATCGGTGATGTTGAAATTTACCTTTCTTATACTTCATGAGGGATTTTGGTCATGTTAGTTCACACATTTTAATTTTGGTTTTAATTATGTTACTTGTACTTATGAATTTCCTACGGTCTTTGGTCATTTGAAAAAAGAATTATCCAGTTTTGTAGTTTTAACATGTTGTACAATTACACCAAATTTAGATATATTATTTTTTTTTTGGGGGGTGGGGAGGGACCTAGTGACATTAAACCCTCGTATTACCAAGGGGAGGAGTTACACACCCCAGGTAAACTTTCTCTCGGTTTCTTAAAACGTGAAAACTTCGTTAAGTTTCCATATAATATTTCACATCCTTATGCCTCATTTTGGCGAACGGAAAAAAATGTGAAGGTAGCCCGTAACCCAGGGGTTAGCGTCGAAGTCGAATGGTGCGTAGTGGTTCTACTTCCTGCTACTTATACCCATTATGAAATGCAGATTCTGATTGCGTCAGTTTTACTGGGCCATTATTCTGCAATATAATGAGCCGCTTATGCATGTTTCTGTTCATTTATTTTCATTATCAGACTACAACTACAAATTAAATAAGGCATATAGTAATATAAAACCTATACAAACAACAAACAAACATAATAAAATCAAATTTTTTAAGTTAATAGAATAGAAAGAAAGGTTTTGTAGAATCATTATATGGGCTCAGAATGTATCCTCGGGCGGGAAAAAATAAAAATAATGGCGCTAGTATTTAGTTTTTCCGACCTCGCGCACATTATTCGCCTATAAGATTACTGCATTACCCTTAGTTATTAGTTCATTTGTTTAAAATTGTGCACTGTATGGCCTAAAATTATATGTTGATCTTAAAAACGAGTCTTTTCCATAAATGTGGGGACAACACCCGCATGAAAATCCCCAATATTCCTTTACTTTTTTATGCAATTAATTTTAGGTTCCTTTTTTCATTTTATACTCTGATCTGTGGAAATTATCACTTTTGCCAACTTGTTGAAACTTTGACGTCAATGTGACGCCAAACTAGGTTATGTTGGAAGCAGTAGGAAAAACGGTTGGGACCAATGCTATCAACGGGGTATACCAAATCGAAATCGTATATTGCTTTATAATAATGGAAATTCGGGGGGTTTAACACCCCACCGACTTGTAAACCGTAGCTTACAAAAATAAGACTTGTAACATATTGCAACAATTGATTATTTTGATGTACAACTTTTGAATTCTATTCTGTAAACTAAATAATTACTAATCTATACATCATTTAAAAAAACTCGCTTTCAGGAAACAAATTGATGTTTTTATTTGTGAAGGTGTTTGTAAAGCGTATAGTGCCCTCTAAATGTTTAGATTATTATTACCCATTTAATTGTAATCGTTTCAAGTTGGGATATATTTTAAGCGTGTTACATTACTTTAAAAGATAGGAAACGAGGATATTTTTTTTAAAAACTGAGAAATTTTAAGAAAACGAGAAAATAGACCACTTTTATCCTCCAAAACCCAACAGTCCAGTTACATTTTAAATTTTTTTTTCTGAGCTTAATTTTTGAAACAGTTCTATCCAATATTTATTGTGTGTTACAACATGCATACTATTTATTCCAATTTTTATATTAACATGCACTTACAATGTTTGGGTTCCGTCTAACGTTATTACTGCTTGAAAGTTTGTTTTTTTTTTTCTGCAAAAGATGAGTTAAAAAAATATATTGGCGGACTAATTAAAAAATATTAATTTTAAGGAGCACAAATTTGTAAGAGGTTGTAATTTTCTGAATTCGTGGTCCTCGTGGGTCAAGTCTACGCTTATTTTACAAAGAACGTAATGCAACAGTGAATGTTTCCCACTTTAACCGCTTATGAAGTCGTTTGTATAAAATTTGCATGGTTTGTGAAAACATAAACAAAATGCAATAGAATCGTCATCGTCGTCATTGTCGTCGTCTTCATCATTAGACATCGTCATCGTCGGCGTCGTCGTCATCGTCATCTCGTCGTCATCATCGTCGTCTTCGTCGTTATCATCGTCATCATAATCATCATCCATCATCATCATCATACATCATCGTTCAGTAGCATCATTATCGGGGGGTCGTCACAAGCTCGATGTTTGCCTTATTCATCGTTATTGCCACCATCATCACCGCCTCGTTTTGCTTATCATGTGGCGATCATCGGCATCATTCATTGGAAAAAATAGTAAAAACCGTATAGCTAGCTATAGTAATTAACGCATACCCAACATTAGAAATCAACGGGTTTCATGACGTCGACTACGTATCGACTCTTAGAGGCCAGGCGAATCAAACATTTGGGGTGTGACAAAAACAATGAATCACATTCCGTGGCCATTTTGAATAAGTAAACTTGTTTCTTGGTTATCTTTAATACTGCGTAAGTTGAGTAACCTTCATGTCTTTAGCATACACCAATTAAAATAGCCATTTCCTTTCATTTAATTAATTACACGCCTTCATAAGCAACTCAAACTTTCAAACGCCGTTTTCTCAAGAATAGAATTTATGCTGATTCGACACATATGCAGAACCCACGACGATATGATCGAATGGTGGCAATTCAGTGTGTTTACAGGGTTGGTGCAATGATGCTCCCACAGTATCACAACGACGCTGGTGATCTGTGCATTTATTAAAAAATCGCCACAATAGAAAAAAAAATGATTTTCAACAATGGAAATTCACATTAGGTAGATTGAATAAAGGATTATAAAGGCAAATTTAACAAATTTAAAAAACCGAAAAAATACATTGGGTAATGTGTTTGAGAATAGTTGAGCAAATCATAAAGAAGTTGTACGACCTGTGGTTAAAATACAACATAATAAGACTGAAATTTACTACAGCTTGAGCAACAACCTCCCGGCCATGGCGCACGCGCGCGTTGCTTGCCGCGCGAGTTGTTAACAACTCCCATTAACAACTCGCCCCAATATTAACTCACCCCATATCGACTCGCCCCATATCAACTCGCCCCAATTATTCATTCCCCCATATCAACTCTTCCAATATCAACTAGCCCGATACCAACTATGCCAAGTATTACTTCGCCCATTACGAAATGGCCTCGTATGAAATCGTTCCATGAGCATTCTCTCGTCCTATTAACTCGCCCAGATCAAATCGCCACGATTTAACTCTCCCCATTTCAACTCGGACCATATCAAATCGCCGATACCAACTCGTCCAATTATTAACACGTCCATATCGAATCGCCTCTTACCAAATCAATTTGGTCCCAATATCACTTCGCCACCTTCATTCAGCCCACTATATAATTTCAAATATTTCAAATATCTTTCCAAGACGATATAATTTCAGCAACCCACTTTGTTACGAAATAGCTACAAAGCTTATTAAGCAACTACTGCTGCACTATGCGGTAGTACAAGACTACACACTGTAACAAAATCGAAAGAAGTATAAAAATATATTGAATCTTGATAAAACTTATGATTTAGAACGATGTTCGTCCTACCTTAATTCAGTCCACTTAACTTACAACTACTTTAAATATGAACATATACTTCAGTAACGCGCCTTGTAACAAAAATTTTGAAGTTGTAAAAGGGACAAGTTCAACTCACTTTGTAACAAAATTGTTACAAAGTGTGTTAAACTGCTGCCGCTTCATTATTTGGCAGTAAGAGATAATATCAACACACTAACACTAAATGTTGAATCTTGAAAATTCTTCCGATTTTAATAGGACATTATTCGTCAGACTTGCTTTAACTAAACCCATACCAACTCGTCCACTTTAACACTTAACTCATAATGGGTTTTCACTTCCGTTAGTGCATAAGAGGGGTCCTAGAGGCCCATGCAATATAAAACCCAAAGGATTTTTAGATGAAATCCACCTCACGGTAGAAGGCTTCAAAGACACCAATAATAAGGAATTACAAAGTTAAAAAATTTGTTCAGAAACAAAACTAGGGAAAAATTATTAATTTCAATATGCGTCGAAATCACAAAAGGCTTGAATTTTTTTCTTCATATTCTACCTAGACTTGTGTTGATTGTTTTAATTGGAAAAGAATGAACTATGCAATTTCATATTTTTAAGGGTACTTGTTTGTTAAGATGTATTTTACAATAAGTTTCTACAGTGAACCGCGATATGAATATGAAATATTATGGCAACAATCGTCTTCTATACTTCCAAGAATTTTTGAATGTTTATTTACTTGTTTTGTCTGTTTGTTTCATTTGTGTCATGGACAATTCCGTTTATTCATAACGGGGGCTCCAAGGGACCCATGTTTATTAAAGCAAAAACGACACAATGGATTTGTATTTTGGTCTAAATTCAAGCGCAACTAAAAGATAGACAAATATAAAGCAATATAATCCAAATATATTGCAGGTTTATAGTCAGGGCTCCAAGCACTGTAGAAAAGTAGGGAGGTTACCTCGAAAGAACTTTTTTGCAGACTAACATTAACTGGTTTTTTAAAACCTCAGGATTACGAATCCAGAGGTCGTAAAAATTCGCCGGGATTGCAAAAAATAGATATTACGCAATAAAGATGACGTCATCAAATTTTGGGGGAAAAATCTGAAATTTTACTATTTTATTTTCTTGCATATTTGAATATAGTCTTTCACAAGCTTCCTATTTCACTTTATTTGGAAGCTATATGATATTTACAATTTGTGTTAGAGAACTTTTAATTTCATTTTTCCTATTGACACATGTACAAAATAGAGTTTTCAATTGCAATTTTCTCAAAACGTAATTTCTCTGTTTATCCGAGGTCTAAACTACGTACCTTTTTCTCTGATAAGCACATATTTATTCGAATTTATTCACATTTTTAACACTTCTCATATACATTTGGATGTTCTGAGTAAGGAAATCTATGTTTGATTTCAAAGTATGTACACCTAAGTCGTCTATTGGCCAAAATTTGATGACGTCATCAAAGTTTGACTCCACGTGTAAAAAATATGCAAAAAATTTGTTTTGTTTTATATGATACCTTGCAGTAATATCTTTAAGACCAAGGCATTTTAGAACACTAAAATGATATAATT
>JAMKCH010084888.1:0-42723 GCA_023653785.1 Ophioderma brevispina | reverse complement strand
CTAAAACAATAATATTGCAATTTTGCGGGTGATGCAAGAATATAAAGCCATTCGCTATAACATTGTTGCACTTGTCTTCGACCCGCCGAGCAATGTTGTTTATAAGCTCGTACAAGTCTTGTATCGAACTAAAATTACCCATCCATCACTCAAAAAAGAATGAACAATTTTAAGTGTCACTTTTTTTAAAAAAAATGGGTGTCCAATTGGGTCTTCAGACGAGCATGTAAAGGGGTGTCAGAATGACACCTGTGTTTACATGGGACTTTTAGTGTGTCAGATGACACATTTAGGTTTTCAGGTGACACCTTATAGGGTGTCAATACGGCTTTAGGAGTCAGAATGACCTGTTAGGGGTGTCAGCCAGATGGACACCTTCGGTTCCCTCATTTTGAGACCCCAAAGGTGTCATTTCTGGCTTGACACCCTAAAGGTTTCCAAAGGTGTCATTTCTGGCTTGACACCCTAAAGGTGTCATCTTATATCCTAAAGGTGTCATCTAGTGTCATCTGACACTCTAAAGGGTGTTTTTCAATTCGAGTCCTACATGTGTCTAAATGTGTCATTCTGACACCGCAACCCGTGTCAAATTGACACCTGACATGGTTATCTGAAGACCCGAAATTTGACACCTTTTAATCTTTTTTCAGTGCAGTATTAAATAAGTGTCACTAGAAGAAGTAACATCCCCAAAGTCTCCAAGGCAACCCCGAAATTGTCTCCTCTGTTAGGAGTTGATTCCTTTTCACCCCGTTGGTCGTGTTGGTGTTCTGAATGATAAAGCGGAAAAAAATATAAGTGAAAATACTTGTAGTAAAACATGATGAAGCTTTTGATAATAGTATCGGCTAAATACCTGATACTGATTAACATAAATATATTTTCTGTAGTTGTAATATTCACATACGGAACAATGTCTAACCTTTTTCAGGTTCCGGCAAGCATTTGTCATGGACGCAAACACGGTCTTCAAACATTTCTCCTGGACACGATGAGGGATTTCCACCCGACTCATCTTCGTTCCCGTTTTCATCACATAGACGGAACCGTGATTGTTTTCCCTTTCCGCAAGTAACAGAGCAATCAGACCATAGGGACCACGCAGACCACTGAGGAAGAGTCTTATGTTGTCTTCCTATAGCTGTTATAAATGGAAAGCAAAACTATCGGTTGACAATTTAAAAATAATATTGTTCAACGTCCCCTCCGAAGGGCAGGGATAGTGTCATGTTTCGTTTGCCCACGTTCCAATGAACCATGTGGAGAGCGGAAAATTCCGGCGCTTTTTTTATCTGTCAGGGTTCTTCTCTTTTTTGCTGGCAAAAAAGTGCAGGGCTTCATTGCATTACCAATGGCAACGGTCCAGAAGACCATGCACCGACCCCCATCCCATATTCAGTTCAAGGTCATGTGAAGGGAAATAACATTTTTAAAAACAAAATCTGGAAAATCCTTCAAAAAAGAACCCTAAACCATCATTCATATAGGGTGTACACAGTATAGTGGTACAAGGTCATCTGGGCAGAGATAGTGACATTTCTACAAAATATTGTTCGTGTCTATGCTCGTATGAAGACCCAGTTTGGTGTTTATAGTTCTTGAATTGCAGAATTTACGCGTTTTTGTTCATGTGTATAAGGTTTGGTGATGGCTAATTTCTACACAACCAATTTCTTTATGGGAGTACCTTTAAAAGTTCCTGTTAAGTAGCCACGGAGTACCCACCCGTGTGGGTACCACATCGCTGGCCGCAAAAGTGGGGGTAATCATCCACCTAGGTACACATGCAGTAGCTTAACCACTAGTCACCCCATGCGGGAGTACCTGCGTGGGTACTCCCATGCAAATGAGCTTGAGCTCTGTGTGATTATTTAGTAATTTTATCCATTATTAACATTTTGGTCACATATGTTATGTGTTTTACACCAACTGTATATATATGGGTTTTTGGCGATGCTACACTCGAATATAGATGGTACTAAGCTGAAATTGATCGGAAAGTCGTAAACAACAATGGAATGTTTGGCACCCTCTATGGTCCAAAGTGCTGCCTACTAGGCAGCTGGTAGGCGAGTACCTGTGAAGGCACTCCAGCGGAGTAAGTAGCTGCCAGGAGGTACTCCACTACTGGTGCGCTTTCACATGGGTATACCTGTCAGTCACCTTGCAGGCAACTGCAGAGTATACTATAGGATGGGTACTGCTAAGTAAAACAATAGCTGCCAGTGGCGTAACCAGACCTTTGCAAAATGGGGGGGGGGCAGAAGGGGTGCCAAGGCATTTTTGTGAGGGGGCTAACTTGGGTCCTTCTCCATAAACAATGTACACAAAGGTCGGTTCATTTGGGGGGGCTGGCGGGGGCAAGGGTTCCGTTTGGGGGGGCTTGCGCCCCCTGCCCCCCCATCCCACGCTTGGTTACACCACTGCATAGCTGCTATCCACCCTGTGGACTTGTGTACTTTGCAAGTACTTAGTTGTAGGTACTGCATCAATAATGCATCAAGGGAGTACCTCTTCCCAGGTCAAAATTCCAGTTGATCCAGTTGAAAGTTGTTCATTTTCCGTGACGGAATAACTTGTTTCAACTTGTTATATAAATGTTTGCTAACTGGTCTTACTGAGTCAAACTGGTCAGTAAAAACCTAAGTAAAATTGCTTCCATTTTCCGTCACGGAATATCAACTGATAAACGGATATTCACTGGGATCAACTCTGGATTTGAACTGGTTCCAATTGAAACCAGTTCAGCTGGAATCCACTGGAATTTGAATGGGTTTTGTAGTAGAGCTAAAAGTACACATGGAGTAGCTAAACTATGCGATTACACCGTGAGTAGGTCTGCGTGTACGCAGAATTAATATGTTGTAATTGGTGGGGCAAGTTTAAAATAAAAGTTGGAGTTATAAGGTATAGGGTTAAGCTTTTATCGTGTTGCCATGTTTTCCTGACGTCAGGATTTGCATGCAATTGGCGTCAAACTTGTATCAGAAAAAGTAGGCCCTCAAGTGTGTCAGAAAAAAAGTGGGACACTTAACACCTTAAAAATATTTTCTACAACGGGGTCAGTTTTGACCCCGTTTTGAGTCATATGCACCGACTAAAAATGTGGTAAAATGTTGACCACTTTTGTGGTCTAAAAAACGTGTGAAATTACCCTTTTGTGGTCATAATTTTGACCCCATTTTTTAGTCGGTGTAGAGTTGACTTGGCAGTTTTTAGTGTAAATAAATGTTCTATTATCAATTATCTCACCTTCAAACAGGCATTCGTCGTTGCTGACCATTCCATCATTTGTTTCTTTTCTCCCATAAGGTGTCTGCTATAATAAAAAAATCTTCTACCAATAGCCGGCACTCCCTGTGGCGTTCCCGTTCACCGAGACCACAAGAAGCAGAACACTGACTCCAACTTGACCACAGGCTCCAGGTTTCTTGCTCTTGGGGAGCTGCAGTGCTTTCTTGCTGGGGAGCTGCAGTGCCTTTTTGGTTTAAAAAAAAAGTTACAACTATAAATTTTACGGCGGGTTTTAAACTTGTTTCTATTTGTATTGGTCAAGGGTGACGAAGAGCTTGTCCTTATTTTGCTTCCCCCAAAACCCCAAGATATGGCTCAGCACGTGACCGCGCGTTAAAAGTTTGTAACTCGGCGTTTTGTCCTATACTTTGAAATGTTTGTACTGTTTCTCAAAAAGCGGGCGTACAAAGTCAATATAAAAAGTCACAAAGCGTCATCCAAAACGTCCGATTTAAGTCCTTATTAAACATCATGATTTATTATTGTTAGTCTGATGTGTAGCAAGAATACTACCAGTTAATAATCAGTATGCTTACCTCCGTTGTGAAGGAATTCAATCTTGAAACCTTCTATATAATTCTCTAATAGATTAATTTCTAAAAATACCCAAGTTTTCAAAATTAATATTTTCAAGAGACTGCAGTCATTCAGTCCTGCCTATAAGAAGGAATATGTTTTAATTTCAGTGCTATAGAAGATTCAACCCATCGTATCATCTAGTACTTTTCCGAAGGTATGGGCATGAATTATCTGGGATGTGCATGCAGTTAATGGAAATTAAAATTCCACGCTAAAAAAATAAATTCTATGCTTACTGAAAGCATTCAAGTCAACGTATATGGTGAGCTTCCATAAACGTAAGCGCATTTGTGGCCACATTAACTCTCAAAACATTCTGATTAACCGTGAGTTTAATTTTACTCACTTTTGAGCCCGGGCTTTGAGCGCCCGTGTTTTGGATACGAAGGAAGACAAGAGATCGTTCCTGAAACAGGTGAATTAGGCCACATATTTTCGTGGTATGCCTCTCCTCTCCCAACTAATCGACGCTGTCCAAACAAAAGTTTCATCTGGTGACACGATGGGTTGAATCTACGTTATAACAGACAATCAAAGATGTACTCAAACCACTATAATCTACTCCTTATAATCTAAAGCAATTTAAAAATATAATCAGTGAACTTTTAGATTGATAGCACAACTCTAGATTGATACCAAGGAATGCCGGCTGCGACGGGGGCTATAAATGGATTTTAATTAATATATTTATTTTCCATTATTATACACATTTCAACTCCCTATACATTGTAAATAAAAACTTACTTGACACTTCTCCAAACAAGCTTTCAAGTTCTTCCAAGTCATTAATGAGCAATGTCTCGTCTGCTTCATTCAAACCACCTGCAACTTTTCCAACGACCTGGGCCAGGTCCTGATCCAAATCCGGCTGAATTTGATAAGACACGTTCCGCATCTGAGACAGAAAATACTCCAGTTTAACCATAGGCACAGCCTCAGTCGTCTTGTCAGAGCGAAAGGCGTCAGCGAGATGGGAAATAAGGTCTTCGTCACCAAGTGCTGCAGACGTCTTCGTCAGATTTTGCATCACGTCAAGAGTTTGTCGCATGTAGCCTTCGAATTCGCTGTTTTCTCTGGCTGAAGACAACAGACCATCGTTTTCATCAATTTCGCTATTTTGTTTTGCCATTTGCTCTTCTTCAACAGCATAGTCATTAAGCAGCGATGCAAATTCTAAAAGACTTTCACCCAAATCTTCATCATGAGATGGTACTATTGGCAAAACGTCTTCTGCCATTTCTAAGAGGGGAACAGCACTATCATCTTCTTCATCAGGAAATTGATCTATCAGAGATAAAATATTGTCCTGTCTACGAGCTCTCTTGTGAATTGAATTCGGACTTCGGTCTTCAAGACGTAGCTCTTTAAGAGATGGCAACAGAGGGGTTCGTTTCGCATACCAAAGATGAAGGATTGCTGATGATGTAGTGTTTTAATGGTCCCGTAGATAACTCTCACCCCACTGTTTTGTTATCAGATTGTTGTAATTTGGAAAACAAGTAACTATCCGATCCTCAGCCAATGGAAACGCATTCAAAATTAAATGTAAATATCAGAATGATGATCTGCGAGCTTTGATTTCTCCTTCACGTTGAACCAGAGGTTACACTCTTGGATGAATTCAATACAATCCACGTGACGTTGATTGTTCAAAGGGGATAACAGTCTGTGGATCTGAGATTAACTTATGGGTTGAGTTCATTGAGTGAACACCTGTTGATGGTTGAGTCTTTTCTTATGTTGACCAAGTCATGTTTTCTTCCAATTCGTAAAGATCCGTTCGTTGACTTGGTAATACACTTATTTATTTTGTAGGCAGGACCCTTTATAAATTACAAGGTACAAAAATAGGTATAGGAAAATACGTGATGTCGTAAAGGTTGCTATAAAAAGACCATTAGGATATATTATATTTAACTGAAAGTAAAATTACCTATAACCACTGAAGCGTACAAACGGGTGCAATGCATGAAAACATATAAGCGTCTTTTTTCTTTCTTTTGTTTTATTATTTTTTTAAATAGTTTTTGAGAGAAATTTAAAGCCCACACTTAAAAATTTTCTGATAAAATTTACGGAAATTTCTGGCAGCGCAGCGAATTTCAGACGTCACTAGATTTACAGACTTTCCGTAAAACAATAGAAGACCATAGAAGACAATAGGCTATCTTTAGGAAATCTCTTCCAGACTGCCATTTTGCCGAAGATTGGAGGTGCGATATCTCTCATTTCAAGAAAGGGGATCGCACCAAACATGGCAACTATGACCGGTTTCACTTACGTCTATTCCAAGGTTGATGGAGCATGTGGTTCATTCGAACATCATGCACCAACATCTAACTCATTTGATATATTGACAGACCAACACCACGGCTTTCGCGGAAATCGATTGTGCGAATCCCAATGACCTCGCCAGTGCCCTCGACTAGCGGCGGACAGACAGGCGGAATCATAAGGATTCGGCAGGCATTAATGTTGTTCATTGAACCAGCTTCCTTTTCAACATCATTCACATTCCTCTACCAAAGAAAGAGAAAGGCGACCTCCAACAACCCCAAAACTACAGAGGAATCACACTGTCACCACTGGCTCTAAGATTACAACTCCATGCTGCTCAACAATCACTCCTTCACATAGATCCCATTCTCAGACGGAACCAGAATCCCGGTTTCGCAAAGGCCAGAGAATCACTACCTCAGATACTTGCCATCAGAAAGATCATAGAAGAGCTGAGAATTTCCGAGGGAAAAGCTTCAATTTGTGTTGTAGATTTTTCCAAGGCGTTTTGACAGTTGTAAACAGGAGGTAATGCTGATATTTCTCGCCAACTACGGTTGTCCCAGAGGATGACTGTCAAGGCAATTGCCATCATATATGATAACCCATATAGCTTTGGGCAGACATGGATGGGCCCACAAAGGAGTTCCTAACATTTACTGGAATCTCAAGGAGATACTCTGTCCGTATCTCTTGTAGTCTGGTTGTGATTACATCCTCAGACAGCCTTGACATCATGAACGACTAAGGACTCACACATCAAAACCAAAGCGGTGTGTTCTAGACGTCACCAAAGTCAACATATCACAGACCTTGACTACGCAGAGGATCTAGCTCTAACAGCTGATCTGATATGTGGTGCAAAGATCTACTAAAACATCACTTGAGAATGCTGAGACAAAGTCGGCCTACATGTTAAATGCAAGAAGACTTAATATATGGAATGTCAATGAGGAAGTGATCATCAACCTATCTGCCCAACAGCAGATGGTAGCCAACTCCAATAGGTCAAGGACTTCAAAGTTTAGGGTCTTATGTTGCCACAGCAAGAAAGACTCTGTCACGACAAGGACAAGCTTGGAATGCCTGCAAAAAAGACAACACTTATGGCAATCTGGTATCTCCAAATTCAACCAAGCTGAAATTCTTTAGAGCCTGGGTAGAGAGTATTCTGTTAAATGGATCTGAGACATGGACCATGAAGAAAGGAGCGACAGGATTAATGGATGGCACCTACACCAAGATTCTTATGCGAGTACAAAACCTATCCTGGCTGTGAGCACAAGGACCAAGCACAGATATATGGAGATATCCTCCCAATTTCATCTTCTGTTGCCCCAACGCCGTGCCCGATTTGCCGGTCACTGTCATCGTACGATTGACCAAGTAGTCAGATCGTCACATGTGGAAGTACCATGCAAAACAGGGGTCGTCGCCCCTTTAATACATTATGTGATTGTGATGCTCGAGACATCCAGGCAGGATCCATCTGACATCCCCAAATTAATGCCAAACAGGGACATTTGGCCGCTCATGGTGAACAGCATCTCAGGCTGCGGCCGTAGATAGATAATGGTGTTCCGCCCACCAGGGGACTCTTGCTGAAGCAATACCCATTTATGGTAGCGGGGACACAGACTTTGTGCGACTGTTTGCTGAAGATTGTGTTCTATATACAGACGATCAGCAACAACCCCGAAGCTGACCTTTTACGAGCTGACCTTAACTGACTTAGCAGCAGGCGCAACATCGGTGGCAGATGAAGTTTAATGCAGACAAATGTTTTGTGCTAAAGGTGACAATTCAAGACTCCTAAACACACTCATAATATACACTATCAAGGCAAGAACTACATCTCCCGATATCTTGCTGGTGATATAGGCCTATCTCCAATATAAGTGGAATGCTCATATAAATTCCATTGCAGCTATAAAAGCAACATAAATTTGGGTTTTTGTAAAGAGAAATTTAAAGGCATGTACTAAAGAAATTTAAGACCTTGCATAGAGTATCATTAGACCTTCTTTGGGTACTGTGGTGCCATCTGGGACACTTCCACAGCTGATTTGACATCTAAGCTGGAGGCAGTTCAACGTCGAGCGCCCTCTTTGTTTGGCAACAATTACACTGCATGCACTGCAGCGTATCTGGCATGTGACAAGATCTCCGTTGGAAACCATTATATGCAGACCGGGAAAGATCGCCCGGCTCGCCACCTTCCAGAAAGCTGGCCAGGGTCACCCCCAAGCGAGGAATTGTGGTTTCATACGGGGTCGCCATTCCAATTGAAAACCTGCGCTGCACCCTGGTCACCTCCCACATCAAAAATCACGCAGTCAATCTTATATCCACATCTCACAAATACGTGCATACTATATACTTCATTTCTACCACAGAACATTACCAAATTTCACTCATTACCTTACTCACTGTACAATCAAAGAGCCAACCTTCAAAAACAACTTGAAGATCATCTTGACTTAGCTTCGCCTTCACACACACACACACACACACACACACGTCACCGTCCGTTTTCCCCCCACTGTTGGTGGATTGTAATTCTCCCAAGACCAAGATGGTCAAGAGCTTTGGCTTGATTTCAACATCAATTTGAAAAATAGAGCAAATACTGGCTGGGCCTCACCCCAATCTCATGTGAGGGTCGAGGTTTATAGGCCCGTAGAATTGGTACACCTGTAAAAATGGTGTCTTGGCGGCAAGACATGTCCTTGGCAATAGACATGTCTGCAACAATAGAAATAAAGAGACATAGAACCATAAAAACATAATCTAAGAAACAAATAACCGTCTTCCAACCAGACATGTCTCCCGATTTATTGACAAAAGACAATTCCTTAACAAACCCGAATGTCTTGCAAAAACATGACTTGTCCTAGTGTCTTGTAAGAGATTAGCCTAGGTGGCCTAGTTTATCTATTCTTTTCTGTCAAAATTTCCTCTTTGGGTGATCTTGCATTGTATAGGAATCAACAAACTTGATTTAATTTTAGTTTTTGGGTTGTTTTAATTTTATCTTGAAAAGTTTTGGTGTTTAATTTATAATATTTTTTCGTTTTCCTGCATTTTATTTTTTACCTGTTATAATTGTTAAGTGTATGTGCAGTGTGTCTCAAATCGGTCAGAAAAACCAAAGAAATTTGTCTTGTTATATCTGTTTATGTAAAAGTTATGTTCACAAATGTTGCAGCGATGTGACTTCCAAAGAATTCGATAAAAAAACAATAATAAGTATTGGCATTGTGAGAAATGTAAATGATTAACAATTGCCTCTACCATTTAATCATTTGTAGACCAGAGCGAAATAATTTGCTGCATTATATAAGATGTATTTAAATCCTGATTTGATACCAAAGTTGTTAATCGATATGAACATCTTGTGTTTGACCCTTGAAGATACACAGTGTGATAATACAATCCTATATGTCATAATAATACGAGTTATTATACTGAAGACAAGATTGAAGAAATACAAAAATAAAAGCGGTGGAGGTAAACCCTATCGATGTAATGGCAAATATCAGGCGTATGTATAAAAACGTCGATAAATTAAAGATTTTTTACACAGTTGTTAAACATACATTTTACATCATAGGCCTTGTTGAAACATGGCAGAAGGACAAACCTCCCGATATTTCAATTTAGATGGTTTGAATTGGTAGTTGAGAATTCGGCAAAACAAAGAGGTGGTTGTGTGTTTATACATGCAGACGACTGAAAATATCTGGTAGAAAGGACGGAGCAGGGTTGCAAACACCCTTGTATACAGAAACGTGGTTATTGAGATAGAACGTGAGAAATCTAAAAAATTAATTATAGGAGTCGTTATAGATCGCATGATCAAGATATTATTGAGTTTAATTCAAATTTAAGATAACATATTATCTAAATTTACTAAGAATGAAAACAAGCTTATGTATATAATGGGTGGATTTTAAGTAATATTAATTGTTAACCGAGAACTACACATGCCTACTACAGAAGTCATTGGATGTAATGAATCTTACCTATTTGTATCCTAGAATTACGAAACCAACTAGATTACTTCCAAATCAGCAACACTTATTGATAGATATTTACAAACTATCTACAGAGCAGATTGATGGTATATTTTTAACTGATATCATGAATTTGTTTTTTTTACAAAAATTTTACCCATTTTTATTTCAACAATTTATCGATATATCGGAAATGATGATGAAACCAGCACTAAAGAAGGAAAAAGAGAGATAAATTGACTAAATGTACGTTTATTCAAAAACAGATTAAGTTGGGCTTGTTGGGATGCTGTTTGTCATCTGATAGCCAATGGATCATACAAAGCATCATTGAGAAGTTTAATATAGGTATGAAAGAGTTTTTCCAAAAAGAAAGTAAAAAAATGTGTTCGAAAAAAAAAAAAAAAGCCAAAATCACAATGGAATAACATTTTCATTGCTTGAAATGTATGCAGGAAGAATATTTTGTTTAAAAATCACCTGAATAAGCCACCGAGAGAAATATTCTCAAGTATAAAACATACAGAAGTAAACTGAAACAGTGTGCTTAGGTGGGATACTAAACAGATTTTATTTTAGCACTTTGTTGGAAAAGAAAAAAAATAATATGAGGATTACGTGGAAAAATTTTTGAACTCAATTTTGAAAGCTTCTAAAAGGTCACTTCGAACAAATTTGTAATAATGGCCCAATATTTACAGATCCAAAACAAATTGCTGATGGAGTTAATGAATATTTTGCTAACATAGGTCCTTCGTTAGCTGCAAGTATTAAACACAAGGAAGCCGATTTCAACACATATCTATCAAATGAACATTTTAGTGCTTCTTGGTATTTAATACCTACGGATGAGAATGAAATAATAAGGAGAAGAGGAAAACTTGGAAGCAAAAAAAGTCCGGGCCATGATATATAAATCTGAATTGTTAAAACAAAATTGACAAGTGAAATTCTATCCTTAAACTAATGATCAATCTATCCTTACTTCCGGTGTTGTCCAATGATTAAAGATAGCTAAAGTTGTTCCCAATCTATAAAAAGGATAGTCCTGAAGCATTTGGTAAACAGACCGTTCTGTGTACCCGGTTTTCGAAAATCTCTGAACGTATAATGCACGACAGATGTTATGACTTCTGACAAAAAATAACATTTATATAAAAAACAGTATGGATTCCGAAATAAAATAAACATTCTACGTAAATGGCGGTTGGATTTTGTAAAAGATATCAGTGAGGCAGGATAACGATATGTAACGCGGGTTATTTTATGGACTTATCAAAAGCCTTGACACCATAGATCACAATATTTACTAGATAAAATTATATCATATGGTTTCGTGGGGTGTGGTTTATCACATAATGGTTTGCTAATTATCTCTTGACAGAAAACAGTATGGTATTCTTATAAAAATGTCACATATCAATGAAAATGTGTTTGAGGTGTACCCCAAGGGCTCAATTTGGGGCAATTACTCTTATAATTTACATGAACGACATTTGTTACACTTCAAAAATCAAATTTTATTTTATTCGCAGATGACAAACAACTGTATTTCTTCTGGAAGAGATGTTAATGCCCTTTATCACACAATGAAACAATGAATTAAAGAATGTGTGGCAAATGGTTTTTAAATGACAAAAATATCTCAAATGCCTCAAAAAACCCCATTCTTAGCTTATAGTACAGCCTATCCGAACAAACACGGCTACATATAAATAATGAAATATACTTAGATGGTTGCAAATTAACTCGTGTTTCTACTGCTAAATTTTTGGGTATAACTATCGATGAAAACTGATCTGGAACTGCCATATAAATGACCATGTAAACGTGTCAAAAAGATTATAGCGTTCTAAACAAAGTGACACATTTCTTACCAAACTGAAGTTATACAATTGTCTTGTTCATTAATATGCCTTATTAGGACTTACGGAATTTGTTATGGGGAATGACTAGTGAGAAATATCTTTCCTTAAACTATTCAACTTCAAAAAGGGCTTTTGAGAATAAGTCTAATTAGCTCTTATCTATGTCACACCAAACGTTTGGAAAAGTATAATATATTAGATATTTCCAATATATGATAGGAACTGGGTATGTTTAGTACAAGTAAAAGATGGTTTACTGAAAAACCTGAGGCGTCCCTTATAATCTCAGTTACCTCAACGAGCTTTTCCTACCCGCCAGCTCGTCGATCACGGACTTCTTCCTCCTATGCTTGCGGTTTTTCGGTTCCTGCCTCGGTCCTCTCTCCCCTTTCCTCTCTTACACCTTCCCCCCATCAAAATGCTATGTTATCTCCTCAACACAGGGTACCCTTCAGAACTCTTCCCCCTTCCTCGTACCCTCTATTACCCCGTTCGTGCTCCCGTGCTATGTCTTCTTCAACCCCTCTACACAATCCCCACGACCTCTCCTTCGTTTCCATCCTACTAGCCCATCTAATGCCACCCTGAACTCATCACATCTCCCCTAACCAATCCTCATCACACCAACTCCTCACACCTGTCCCTTTCCCCATACGTTTTGGCTTAGCTCTTCGTCGAAACGCTCGCCATCTGTTTGCTACAAACAGTAAATCCCCTTGCCCACTAGACAAAAGTCTAACCCCAACAAAGCTATACTGACACTCCAAAGCCGCAAATGAAACTAATTCATTTTAAAGAATCATTTGATCATTTATCAACGATTGGAAAGTGTACATAAAGATGATACAAGAAATAAATAAATTACCGGATTGGATTGAGATTCACAAAATGAAATCTGTGTTAACCGCTGGCCCAATTTTTGGAAAACTTACCATTCGGATTAGAGTGGCTAAAAACCTTAACTCTTTAGGAGGAGTTCTTCTTCATTCGGGAGAAAAGAAAAAACAAATTAGTCAGGTTTATCTGTTAAATTTGTTAGTTAAATTCATAAATATTTTACTGTTCTATGAGTCACATAACCAATTTTGAGTTTATTTGACAATGTTGTCACTTGAGTCTGTGTTGATGCGCTAATGGCCGTGGTTTGCCACGTGTTCCTATTTTGTCCCAATTCAGTAAGTGCCAATGTTAGGGAGTTTTGTCATCAAAGTTTCCATTTCTTATTATTTATTTGAAGGTGATATGCTTCTAAATTAAGTTATCTTATTTTGGGCAGCCTCTGTCAGTTGTTTATATTTGCATGAAATTGTATTCTGGTTGAGACCACTTGTCATTGTCGTGTTTGTCTATGTGTGTCACTGGTGTTTTGTCCTAATGTGTTTGTGATGATTGATGGTATTGGTGGGGGCCACGTTTATTCAGCTTTGCTTTTGTTGCATCTCCTCCATCATGGTTTTTTTGTGTACTTTGTCTGCCATATATGATGGAAATAAATAAATAAATAGGAATGAAAATAAATATATATGAATGAGAGTGCCATTTGAACATGCTTACAACTAGACATGGACTTTGGTCTAAATAGATAAATGTCTCAATTTATGACACAGGAAGTGATCTTTTGCACAAGACACCATTTTTACAGAGTAGATAAAGTAGGGAAAAAGTGCCGTTTCTGGAGGGTGGGTAATATATTCTTTCTGAGACACCCTGTAGTAGAGGATTGCCCACACCGACCCTCTTTTAGACTATAAGCCACTTTTAAAAATCCATGACATATACATATATACACTCTCAGCTATGATAGCATTCATTTATGATACCAATTCACCAAAAATGTTGAACGCCAGACTTATTATTAGTAGCTGTCACAAAAGAACGGCCCTCTCTTGACTGCGATACGATTGGATCTGGTAAGGAGCGTATGGGTGGGGCCTATTACTCTTTACGCAACTTGCTAGGAAGTCGAACGCGCAATTAACCAATCCGATTAACGCACTGCTGTTATGGCTAGAGGACCAATTAGATTTTCGTCTATCAATAATTAACTTGTAAACAATACGTAATTTTATCAGGGGGCTGCTTTAAATTCACACGACTGCGTTCTATATGGATCCTCACTCAATTGAATTTAATGTCTATTTCATAAATTATATATTATGGTTATGCAGTGTTGTTGAGATGGAAATAAATATGAATATGAATAGGATTGCCCATGAAAACATGAAAACCAAGCGTGGAACAAGAGAAACTGACTTACCCGAGCAGCCATGGGACAATAAAACAAACAGAATAAAATATACAAAATCTCCTGACATCTGCGGAAATAATTCTGTCATGTTGAAATAAAAGTAATGGGCTTATGACATGGCCTAGAAAGTTAAAATCTGAAGAATCTGAAGGGGTTAAATAAATTTGACTTCATTTGATTGAAGTTGGAATGGAACTACGCAAGAGCACGTGCGAGTATCAACTCGCGCCGCGCGCGCCGGTCGCAGGATCTGACGCGGCGTAATATATACGCACGTCGCGGAAATCCAAGCCCGGTTGCTCATGTGGACTTCGGACACAAAACTAAATTCAACATAAAAGCACGGAAGGGGATGCAGAGTATGTGACGTCGCACCCTCCAAATCACAAAAAGGGACAAAAGGGTAATTTTTTTTGCTGAATTGTTTTTTGATATTAATATCATCGTGATTTTGATACTGTCGAATAAGCAAAAATGATGTTTTTGCAGCTATTGTGGCAGAAAAACGGGTGTAAAAGTCACCTATGAATGAGTGTATAAATTAAACGAAATTAAAGGAAATGACATATTTTATAAGTCGAAGTCGCCGAAGTCTTTGTGTATGTTTAAACAAGTTCCTAACTAACGAGAGTATCGAAATTCTAAGAAGAAACCACGTTTTATATTCAAAATGAGCCCACTGAATGTGATTAGACAGTTTGTCAAAACCCAAACGTTTGATTCGCTATGTTCTAAGGAGTCGATATAATACGTTTGGACTGCATGCAACCCGTTGATTTCATAGTGTCGGCGAGAATACCTTAACTAGAAGAGATCATCTCACACCATACAGCGTTTACTATTTTGAAAGGATGGCCCGATTTTTAAGTATATTAATTTTTCATCTAATAGAATGACCCCTTAATTCCCAAAAACGCAATCTGTAAAGTTACGCGACGATATTCCAATCCGTTTTGATTTGAGAGCGAAGCCCATGCATAGAGTACTGTGTAAAATTAATTTGAGTCGACCAAAATGGGGCACATTTTCGCTTATAACTTCCATATCAAACATCCTTTAGCCCTATAAGATTTCACAGGGCAAATTAGAAAAAAAATAGCAGCGTTCTTCTGATACTAAACTTTCGATCACTTCCGGTAAAATCTGGTGTCGAGGCTATTAGCGATCGGGCCATGGCTCTTTAACCCTAAAAGTCGTGGGGGCAGAATCCCCCCCCCCCGACATTTTTTTTTGGTCATATCTCACCTATTTGTTATTTTTTCGCGCCGAAACTGCATGACTTTTTTCTTTGAAGCCTTGTGCTTGATTTAAGACCATTTTGTAAATAAAATTGGATTGATTCAGCCCAAATTTATTGGTCGAGCTATGAGTTGCAAAAATATTGGGCGAGACGCAGTCGAGCCCAATATTTTAAAACTCATAGCGAGACCAATAATTATTATGCATCTGGTGTGCAATACTGCAGTGCGAGTAGCGCGTACCGCCCAACACTGCACAATACGCACAAATATTGGGCAACTGCTCAAGCAAATGATATCTTTTTATTAGTTTTGAAGTAAATTTAAAACTATTTTTGTCAAGTCAGCTTCCTCTTGCATAATAATAATAATATTGGATGACTTTTTCGGTTGATAACAGAAAATATCGCCCTCGCCAAGAAAATATGAGGCTCGTCTTCGACTCGCCTGATATTTGATCTAGGCTCGGGCGATATTTTCTGTTATCAACCTCAGCCATCCAATATTATATAAATATTGGGTGCAAATCATCCAATTTTATCATTATCATGCGTAGGATCCGATATTATCGCGTATCGGACACCTCAAAGCATGATAATGAACATTATCATGTTTTGAGGAGTCCAAGTGTGTAAAAATATCGGATCCAAAACATGATAATGATAAAATTGGATGATCTACGCCCAATGTTAATTGGTCTTGATATGAGTTTTAAAATATTTTTGCAACTCATAGCTCGACCAATTAATTTGGGCTTAATCGATCCAATTTTATATCAAAATCGGACCTACGGTTATGACGCGGCGTTACGTAATCGCGCACTGCGTGCAAAGAAAAGCTATTTCCCATTGAAATTACACAGAACAGCAGAAATCCAGTTTTTTGTGCTAAGGATACAGTTACACTATGTGTTATCTTATTTATTTGATTTATTTGTAGTAAGAGCATGTGTGCTCATACTTTGACACACATCATGGCCAAAAAATCCAACTTTTGCTTGAAAATATGGCGGAAAAACCATGAATTTTGCGATTTTTGTAGATTTTTCGGTTTTTTTTTGCATGACGTCATGTTTGACGTCTCGGTGACGTCATACAAGGTATGTTTGTCCTTTTTTGGTATCAATGGACTCGGGAGGGTCATAGCTATCCATTGGTATCACACATATGATAGTTCATCAATCCGTTTCCGAGATACTAGGGGGCGGAATCCCCCCCCCCCGGCGGTGAAATGGGTCCAAAACGCCCGGCTCTTACCTATTTGAAAATTGTTTCTCTTTCATATTCTGTTTTAAAAAATTAAAGGGTCCTTAGATGGACTTAGTCCTGGACTAAGAGTTAAACCAGGACTAAGTTCTTTTGTGAATACGGGTCAACGACGTGACATCAATTATTTTTAATACTTAAAACATTTAGAAAAAGAAATAGCACTGAATAACGTTATACAACTCTTGTCAAATACACTCGCTTTCCTTTTGCAATTCTTCAATTTCTCCTCGTCCTCCTCTTCAACCTCCTCTTCTTCTTTTTTTCTTCTTTATAGCCCTTGAAATGTGTTGATCTTACACTCAAACTACAGGTTATTCCAGAATTGTGTGGGGATTTGTGACATGAACATTACAGGCTCAACATGTTATTTGCAAGGTACAGGAACCATGTACACCCTCAAACATCTACACAGATGTTTACGATGTGGTACCATCAGGATAGCTTTGGTCATCCGCGTCTATACTGGTTTCAAACTGGTACAAACATACCTAGTATAACGTCAGTTACTTAAGAAGATATATTTGGAATCATGATGTACTTAAGACGATTAGCCAATATCAAAGTCATTGCCAAATTGATTGAGAGGTCGCATCACGTCATGTATTTCAGACAGAACTGTTGAGAAACAGGATCTTGTGAGCCATTGCACTCTGCATACAAATCTAATTCCACTGAAAGAGTCTCTTCGGGTTGGAAATACACTTAATCAAGCCTTGGATGCTAAGTAATCGTGTTTGTCATTTTTGGCCATCTATAGTTTCAGATTTATAACTTTATCAAATCAGTTGCATTGTTAAATCAACTGAGAAACTTTGGTATTAATGGTCACTATATAAATGACTCTACTCGACCGTTTGTCAGCGTTTGGTTCCTTTTTGGAGCATTGATCAGTATCTAACCTGAAGTCTGAAGATGTCTAAAGGGACTCGGGTAGGTCTACTTTTCGAAGATCCACATTTTATAAACATCCTGTGAGGGATCGGATTATCCCTGCTCTAAATAATTTCTGTACAGCCTGTCTAAAAAAAATGGTACAATCAGAAACCTTTTTTTTTTTCCAATATTATATCTCAACATAAGTAAGTCTTTTTGTACATCATATTAAAGAGAAAAGACCAGGCTTTCCAGTATTTTTTGTTTCATCTCATTTGCTGTTTCAATCGAGAGATAACTCCAGTTCATTGCGAAACACAAAAATCGAATTTGTGCCACTTTCTGGTTGAGTGAAAATGGCGAAAGAATTAGTTAAACATAAGTTATTCACATTTGAACAGATATTAAATTCTTTAAAAAGGGAAGTAACGTTGTAAAGATACAAAACAGTTACGTAATGGTGGAAGTTATGAAAAGTGAATAACATTCGACATACTGTTGTTTATTAGAAGAGAACCATGAGCATACAGCAACCTGGAGAAGAGAGTTTTTATGGTCTTGAAGTATCATGAAACGCAAATTCCTACAACACCAGAACACCTTAATACTTTGCTTCCAAATTCAAGTTTTCTAATGCACAAAGATAGTGCAATATTTTTAAACCATTTCTTTGGATTTGGAGTGTTTATTTTGGTTGCAATTACATTCCTTCTGGCATGATTTTAGCAGATACCAATGTTGTAATAAATTCAAAGCTCCATTTCATTTACGTGCAATAAATATTTGTATTGTTTATTATTTATGAAAAGATGATATTTATCATTGAACTGATTTTGTTGACTATTAAAACTTGTGTCGATAAAACTAGACTTCCTTTGTTTACTTTAATCTGTGTTTTGTTTCTTTTGTCAAGTTGCAATCTTTTGTGAGCTTCAAGACAGTATGGCATAAATGCGCAAAACAACTCTGCCCATGCATAAAAGTGGCACAAATTGATTTTGATGTATCGCACTAAATTGATTATATCTCTGGATTGACAAAAGCAAATAAGATGAAACAAACACCATTGGAAAGCCTGGTCTTTTTTCTTTAATATTTTGCCAAGTAAGAATGACTTATTTTGAAATTTCATATTTAACCAATTTTTTTCTCTGATTGTACCACTTTTTTGAGACCGGCTGTATATCGAGGAATATAATCTTACCCCTTGGACTTATATCTGCAAATGACTCTTTTATCTGCAGTTTAACTTAGAAGAAACATTACAAAATCATACTCTTGTTCTTGGTGGCACTTCCTTTAATTCAAGAATATTTAGAACACTGAAAGTATGGTATTTTAAACATTTTTTACAAGTCTTGCGCAGATCCTACTTGGAATATGAGATCCGAAATGAGATATATGACGCCACCTTGAATCGCCCACCTTAAAAGTGCCTCCTCCTCTCTTTTTTCTATGTGAATGTCCACACGTGGAGTTCGTTTTCTTTTGACTTGGCCTAAAGCTGCAAAGAGTGACGTTATATACAGGGTGGTCGAAAAGTTAACCCAAGTTGTTGTTCACCTACGTCATGTAATTTTGAACCACCCAACAAAACCAGGGCCTCTTGACTCGTGCAAATGAAGTGTTAACCCAGGGGAATACGATTGAAACATGAGTTTGTTATTCATTGCCAAGAAAATTATCTAAATATCATTTTTCAAATTAGAGTATATAGTTAAAATTTGATGTCCACTCCACCCACCTCGTGTAAGATTTATACTCTATTTTTAAAAAGTTGAATTGAATCACGCCACTCCGGTTTTATTTTTCTCACTTACTCTTGTGAAGAAATTATTTACAACATTTATATTACGAAGAGGATATCGTTTTCGTGGACAGCAAATGGACTAGTTTCATAATTAGGCCGGGGGAGGGGAGTTTGTCTGCCATTTATTTTGTTTTGAAGCATGAAATATTCCATTTCATGAAGACAGCAATTTCGCAATCTCATATATAAAATGATATAAGCCTACTTCATGCTATCTACTGAAGATAGCAATGATCGCCGCAAAACATACGGGTTATCTGATCTGGATAAACTTATTTTTGCACGTATGTTTTGACTATCTACTGACGATATGAACAAATTACACTCTTGGGTTATGACTGTTATTATTCGGAACATTTGACACGAAATGTCAATTGTATGAATAGGTTTCGTATCGGAATCAAATAGATCCCAAATGGCCTACTTCAAATCAGGGGACAAACTTCTTCTTTCCATGCATGTGTGCACGAAGCTGACTGGAGTCAGAAAGCCAGAGTTCCATGATTTGAAAACCAGTGTCTCGATTCAGGTCTTCTGGCCGCCGATGGGTCGCAAGTATAGAATATTGACCACCACTCAGGCTCCTGGAGCATAGAGTTGTGGCAAAACCGTTTCCCCGAGCGGAGCTTTCATTATATATTTAAAAATAGATTTGTCGGTAAAATTCCATCCATATATATTTTGAAATTTAAAAAATCCGTGTGTTATGTCATGAATAACAAACAGTTTTATTTCACACATTTCCTATTCCCCGACGCGGCCTCTACCTTCTCTATTTAATTAAAAATAGGGATGGCGGCCCAAATAGATTGTCCGATATATGTAATGGTTTCGAACCATAGAAGACACCCCCATATCACACGAATGCACGCACACACACAAACCCTCACAAGTTGCCACGCCTTATGCAATACCCCCCCAACCACAAAACCACAACCCCGATACCCCTACCCTGACCACATCTCCATACCCCGGACCACATCTCCATACCCCCGGACTACACTCCTCATCCCCCGGACTATACAAAATCCCCATACCCCCAACCACAACCACCACACCCCCATCCCCCCAACCACAGCCCCCACCCCCTACCCGCCCACAAACCCATACCCCGGACCCACAATCCCCATACCTCCAGACCACTATCCCCATACCCCTGAGACCAATAAACCCATTACCACAACCCTCACACCCCCACCCAAACACAACAACCCTATACCTGGGCACACCCATACTTCCAAGACCACACCCCTAATCCCATAACACACCCCCATATCAACCCCACCTTCACACAAACCCTCACAATTGTCAGCCCTAATCATACCCCCGAAACCACACCCCATAACCTCCAGACCACACCACACCCAAGGGACACATCTTCCATATCCCGATCACAACCCCATTGCCCCCGCACCGACACCCCATAACCCCGGACCACACCACAACCCCGGACCACAACCCCCACCCACAATACCACACCCCACCCCTCAGACCCAAACCCCATAAAATACACAACCCCTTATCACACCCACCCCCCACAGACCACACACACCCCCATACCCACACCCAACGCACAAACCGATACCCCAGACCCTGGCAACACCCTACTTCCAGACCACACCTCATTTCCCAGAACACACCCCCATACCACCAGACCACACACCACGCTCTAGTGTCCCATATGCAATACCCCCGACCAACACCCCATAACCCTGACCACACCCCCTAACCCTGACCACACTCCTCCATAACCCCCGGAACCACAACACACACCCTCATACCCCGACCAACACCCCCATACCCCTGACCACTCCCATCCACACCTCACAACCACAAACCACAAACCCTTCATACTTTGGCAACACCCCATATAACTTCAAGAACAAAGACCGCAACCCAATACCCGACCAACACCCCCTACCCCCAGACCACACACGACCCCATAACCCCGGTACCATAAAATACCCCATGGACTACACCACACCACAACCCCAGACCACAACCCCATAACCCTGGGCAGCAACCCATACTCCGGACCACACCTCATAGCCCGACCACGCCCCATATATCATCAGCACTGGCCACACAAACCACCCCCCTCACAATTGCGCCCTATGCAATACCCCCGCCACACCATAACCCACGGCCACAACCCATAACGGACCACCTCTCCATACCCGCAGACCACATCTCCCTACCCCGGAACCAACACTCCCATACCTCCTACCACACCCCCCAAACGACCTCAGTTCGAGCCAAACATTTTTTTCACAGCCCTTTGTGACTTACAGATCTCCTGATATTTTGTTCACCACAAAGTGTCAATGAAATATGAAATAGGTCAAATTTTTGCTAATTAATATGATGGCAAATTAAGGTACTTAGAATGCATTAGACTGATGCAAATCTGATGCAGTTCGCGAACTATAGCCCGCCCCCCCCCTTTCAACCACTGAAGTCAGATCTCCAGATCCCGGGTGGGCCTTCTCAAGACACAGGTGGTATCATCCGTGTCCATCAATCCACAAAAAGCAACCCTACATACGTATTTTTCGAAGCTTTTGAATTTTTACCATGCACCCCACCCCTTAAACACGTATCAGCAGCGGCATTATCTACCCTAAACAATTACTTGATCGATTTGGGCTCCCCTAAACAAGTATCATTAGCGCAATTTTGCATACCCTAAACAAGTATTTGTCTTTCTCTCCCTACCCGAAGCAGTATTTGATGCAATATCATTACCCCTTTTATAACTAAAACCCCAAACCTATTCTCTAAGTTGAATTTTGTTGCAAAGGCTTGTCTGAGCTGGTGTAATTCAGAAATATATGGGGAAAGTATAATTTTTTCCAGCCAGGGATTGTCCGAGGAAAGGTATTAAAAGGGGAATGCATTTTGAGCCAGGGTCGTATCCAACAATTCTCAGGGACGGGCGGCACGACTATAGTCGATAAAAGTCAACGATATGGCCTTAAAGCGCCATTGCGGATCTACTGTATCTTGATTCCAATAACGCATATTTTCATGCGAATTTGAATATAGGTACGATAAATGTGATAAGCAAAACAGGTCTTATGGTTAAAGTGTGACAGAGAATTCATATAGTAAGTGGCGCGGGAGGGGGTGCCCGCTCTCTCTCTCTCCGTCCTCGCGCGAAGCGCGGAACCCATACCATCAATTTTGCTTTCCGAACACATTTTCTAAATGCCATGTGATAAAGCAAGTTGAATATCTGTAAAGTGTTAACTTTTAAATGCATAAAGGCCATGAATCGCGGTTAAACAGTAAATTACGGTAAGGTTTTATTTAACCAATCATAAAATAAGGTGTTCATTGAGAGTTCGTAAGCGGCCGGGTCGCGAAACCTGTGGGATCTATTAGTGCAAGACATTTTTCTAATGGTCTAGGATGCCGGGGAATTCGCCATTTGAAAACGTTTTTTTCGCATCTAATTTATATCCGCATATTGCAGCGCAGGCGATAATCGGGCATTTTCCCGAAAATTGCCGAATCCCGCGCAATTATGCCACCACATCGGAGACGATATACTGGTATATTCGGCTCACCCCCATTACTATACCAAAGTTTTTTAAGAAAAGTAATAAACCTAGAATTTTGACTGCCATTTCAACATCAATTATGAGTTGATTGTAAAAAACAATTGTCGTTTTCACTGGGTAAAGTGATATGGCGACATATCAGGCAATCACAAAAGAGTCGTCATTTCTCAATCTCCAAACCATAGGCCCCTGTACTAAAAATCACGTGAATGGTTTCTTTAACCGTGCGTAGCGCGGAAATTTTGAAATTTTAGAGGGATTTGAAGCACAGGTTGAAGGCAAGTACAGACTTCCGGAACACTTTTTAATTTTTTTGGGGCTGATGATAGGACCCTAAATGCGTAAGTTCCTCATGTTAGAAAATGTAGTCTGTAACCCTTTTTCTTGATTTTTGGTGATTTTCGAACACCCTTTTCACGTTACGTACTTAACGTGCCTGATCATAAAAACTACCCTTTTTACGTTAATTCTTGGACACGGATGATACCCCCTGTCTATGAAGAGTGCCCCCCCTGGCTCCAGATTTTCACAAAAAGCTCACTACAACCACCGCCTACGCCACACGGATCATGCTGCACTAAGGTTTTTTCCTTTCCTACGACGACCTAAAAACCGAGGGGCTAAGCACATTGATGAGCTATAGTTACACACACAGTACCTTAACCACCCGTGGGAAGTACCCATGTGGGTACTTCCAAGCAATTATTTTATAATCATCTACTATTTTAACATTTTTGTCACTTTTGCTATAAATTTTTTACACAAGTCTTGTGTAGTGGTTTTGGATGACGCTGAACTCAATTAGATGTTACTACTAGTTTTAAAATGATCAGACAGACCCAGGGGTTCCTCCAACTTAGGTTTTTAACTTTGAAGTCCATGGACCCCAAGAATTTCCAAGGTTTCAGATTATCTGTCAGTGAAATATTTGTAGTCCATACAGCTACAAATGCTTGGATACTACTAATCAGGGATTTATCATTTCAAAATACCTTTTGCGTAAGTTAATGATTTCACTGTTTCCTTTGGTGAAACTTTCGAGGTATCACATTTCCTTATTTAATGTTAACAAGTTGGTTTTCAGTCAGACAATACTATCAGTATAATCATTGCAATATTGGCAATTTGGTTTTCCCACAATAAGCACAATTTTGAATACTGCATTTTGCAGATATATTATGTCTGTAAATTTTGCTTTTGAGGTTTGGAAACATTAGAATTATGGTGTCCAAGTGGACCTCATTTTGTTACTCATGAAATCCAGTGAAAATTCTGTCTGTCATTTGACGCCAAAATCCTACCAAGCGGGAACTCTGATCAGAAATGGGTAAACCACAATGGAATCTTTGGCATCCTCTATGGGCCAAAGTGTTGCCTACTAGGCAGCCGGTAGGAGAGTACCTGTGCAGGTACTCCCGAGAAACTGCAGAGGTACTCCACCTTCGCTGGCCTACATGTGTACCTGTCAGGCACCTTGCAAGCAAAAGCAGAATACACTATAGGATAGAATGGGTACTGCTAAGTAAACATAGTAGTTGTTTACCTAGTACATCAATAATGCACTGGGGTATCCTTAGAGTAGAGCTAAAAGTACACATGGAGTAGCCTAATCTCTGGGTTACACTAAGAATCTGGCTGTTTAAATATGGGATAACATCATTCATTTCTCCCCTTCCTAACAAAAAAATAGGAACAATGGTACTAAACAGGTCGTCCAATTATGTGGACAAAGAATAAGTGTAGAGCAATATAACGACCCTAAGTGACCCCTGAATGACCTGTACATTTGACCTCATCTGTTACCCCACATAAGACCTCTTGTCTCAATGTATTTAAGCATACCAAGAATGAACTTGATCTATCACTGCACTAAAAGCTACAGTAAGTTGAAAAAGTGTCAACCTAAGTGTATACTAAATGTTTGACACACACACACAGACACGCATACGAATCATGCTGACATAAGGTCTTTCAAATTGCATTGGAAGACCTAAAAATGATCAAATTGATTTACATACAGAAATTACATGAGCCAATATAAGTTGAAAGTGGTACCTTTATTAACACTATTACACCAGGGACCACAACTATGAGTTCCTCTGTGAAAAGTACACTGTGATAACGCTGACTTTCAAGAGAGATTGTTTCAAGCACTCAAATGGGCAACACTACTGTTTGTTGTGGTATGGTTTCTACCAGATATTTGCCTCCAACATGGAATGCTGGTTTGCTACTTACTTCAACCTGGACACTGCGTTACAATATGCTCATCCACCAAGGACACAGTCAGTGGGTTGTAACTTGTACTACATTGAATGAATGACCTTGTTGATCTGGGTAATCATCATCATACCCAAAACCAGACGTGTATTGTTCTCCATACAGTCGCGAATGGAAGGTTCGGACTTGCAAATGGAATTGAGATTTGCTATCTCAAGTGGGAGTCTACCACTTCCTAGATATTCGGATTGGCTCATTACACACCTTCTGAGTACCCACTCAAAACAGACTTCCTACATCTAAAGCACTTTTAAAGGTACAACTGCACACATGGGCGGTGGCGGCCCAAGCTTATTCAATTACAGCAACTCACCAAATGTCAAAGAAATTAACAGCAATACCGAGTGCAAACCACAAACCAATTTGGGTGCTTTGATGTGGGTCGTCATGGTGTTCCCATTGACCACATACGACCTCGTTCCTCGTGTTTCGTTATTCATACAAAAAATTCAGAAATAACCCTTTCAGTGGAGTTTGTTCTCAACATCCAACGGTTTTGAATAACAATATTGCCTTGACAACAATAAAAACTCGGAATTTTTCGTCAAGATTATAGCTTTTACTTACGTGTTAAACCAATGGCGACGTCTGAAATTTTGATTTCTTTGGCCGCCCTCCCCTGCTGGCACATTTGAAAATATGGCGCCCTCTAGATTTTTCAAAATTGATTTTTTTTTTTTTGCATGGTTATAACGCTTTTATATTCATTAGACCTCACCTGAAATTATTAAGCCCAAATCAGCGAGCTTAAGGGTAAACAGAAGGATTTTATAATTCAGCAGACGACGCGGAAATGGCCTGAAACACAACACAAGCCAGAGTTGATTCTCATGGCATGCACCTTGTTTGACCGGTCTGTGACCTTTGTGGTTTTAATATCAATGAGTACGAGTCTATGATATTCATGTAATATACACATTTGTTGATTAAAGTTACGGCAAACTTAAAAGTTAGCCTACAAATTACCTGGATGTCTTTAGCCTCTTAATAACCCTGCTTTTGTGTATGTTATTTTTATGGGTTAAATATATCTATTCTTCTAATGGCCTAGACTATCATTTGCGAGCAAATTGAAGAAATTTCATATTTTCCGAAAATGTGCCAGTGCCGCTTTAAAGGGATAAGCAGCGACCAGAGGATGTTTTGAACCAGTCCCATAATGTATTACAATCCCGGCATAACAATGTGCCTATACTGTACTGTACTAAACATGTGTCATTACTTATGTATAAAAGTGTTCAAGAAGTTTAAGGACCACAAAACACTTCATGATCATGATAAAAAAATTCCTTGAGTACTAGCGCTTTGTGGGCTAAAATCAATGTAATAGTCTATATTTTTAGGTGGTAAGAATAGGATTTTTGTTAATCACATAAGTTTCCCAAAACTTGAGGGATAAGTTTGTACTATTAAACTACTTTAATGTAGGAAAAAAATCACCAATAGTTAAAAAAAAATACATCGCAGTCCGGGGACCGCGAGTGTCGTCTGCTGTCGCGGTTTGTGAATGGGGCCAAAGGTCACATGAGGTCACCAACATGTCACCCCACCCCGCCGCCTCGTTTCCACCAAGTTACATCACCGTAGCCATTACGGAACTCATACGGCATGCAATATAGTATACAAATATTGACTGTCCATGATGGACATAGTCAAATCTATTGACCCGAGGTGATCTCGAGGGCGTACTATTTTCCCGAAGCGGATCACCGAGGGCAGTTAATATTTGTTTTATATACCTCATAGATAGATCCTTTCTGCTGCAGTAACGAGACTAAAGCTAGGGCAGAAAATTACTATACCGGTCAAAGAGTTACTATACCGGTCCAAAAATTTACTATACCGGTCCAAAAAATTACTATACCGGGCAGAAAGTTACTATACCGGGCAGAAAGTTACTATACCGGGCAGAAAGTTACTATACCGGGCAGTAAAGGTACTATACCAAAAATAGTGAAACTATACCATGTCATGTGACTTTAACCAATCAGATGACAAGGATCTATCTATGAGGTATATAATAAGGGTTAACATTTTGACCACAGACACACACACACACAGACATACGACCAGAGTAATCCCTATGTGCCTTCTGCATTTCTTGCAGACGACACAAAAAGATGAAGCATTTGAAAAATTTGCCTTACTGTCTCCCATAAATTGACAGGCAGTGATGGCAACTCAAAATGTACACTAAACAGCTGATTGTGCTACACACCAGAACAGAATAAAGGATCAATAATGTTTATGTTGGAGTCAAACTGTTCAGGTCATGAAGCACAATATCACACTTTGAAATCTGGGACATTTGTAGAGTAAGGCTTTTCTGAGCTCAAGTTGGAATTTTTATACGCACTCATAGAAATTCCAGAATCGGATAAAATCACTTGCAAGTTATGTTACCATACCCAAGCAGTTAACAGATTAAAATCGCTACTTATATCCCTTTCCTTTCCATGTTTTTGATTGGCTAACTATTTACTATAGTTTACGGAAATTGCAATAATTTCATGTGATCCCACATAAATCCTATTCTTAACACATAAAATCCCTGACTTCAACACTCATTTTAGCCCAAAAGTATTAGTACTTAGGCAATTTGTAAATGATCATTAAATGTCTTGAGGTTCTTGAACTTCATGAATACTTTTTATCCCAAAGTACTGACATGGTTTTGTATAAGCACATTGCAATGCATTATGAGTGTAATTTATGCAAATATGACTGTAAAATAGTATTACATGGAGTCTAGTGGAGTTCAGATCTAGTGAGGTTGAGGTGGAGTTGAGGTAGCAATACATACAATTGCTAAAAATGTGCAATAATAAAATGTTGCAATTTTTAAACATAAGTGTGAAATTTCTGCCTTTTTGTTTTAAAAAAGACTGGTAAATGTGCAACCCCATTCATGGTGCAAATCTCACCGATTACATTGTAATTGCTATTCTTCATGCAAGTTACATATTTTTTTTAATACTAGACAATTCAAATTTAGCAATGAAGTACCTGAAAATATTTTGCCCACACATAATATGTCAAAGTGTTTAATGGCATGGCTAACAATTTCTCCTACAACCCTGACCTTTTTCAAGGCAGCTTAAGGAATCACACCACTAAATAACTCCCCATAGACTTGTGTGCAAAATGACCTCTCACCAAACGTCGATTTCTCGGCTATAAAGCGACTGGTTACTTCAAAACTGAATTTTTTTGAAGATTAGCACCATACCTCTTCAACAAAAATGAAAAAGTCATATGATGAAGGCTGATTTTTTTAGCTACAGAGCATCAAAAGATTTGCATGTTTTCAAAATGTTCACGCTTAGTTGAGTGTTACTAGAAACTAAAATTGTACAGTTTCCCCAAACCCTCAGAAATTATACAAAAATGACACAGACAAAATCTATACCACCCAAATGGTTTGTTACTAGTCCACACATTATGATTAATTTCAAATTTCATTTAAAGACACAACTCATCAACATTTTGTGACTCTTCATTTAGGTAAGGGCCATATTCCGGACGCCAACACTGTCTCAGCACTGACGTCTTCTGCTACACCTAGTTTATTTAGTGGTGTGATTCCTTAAGTTTTGGTTTGAACTGTTGAACATTAAAATTCAAGTTGCTGTTTACATTCATCGCACCAGGCCAGATTAATTAATTTATTGTTTGTCTCAAATCCCACAAATGCTTTTGTAACTTCTGGCAAATCTCCCATTTTATTGTCACAATGAAACTTACTAGTTCATAATTATATTCTCCCCCACCCCCTTTTTTTTTTGCATTAAATATTGGAACATCATTTTCTAACTAAAAATATATTCCTTTCATCTTTGATGAAAATATAGAGAGAAAACAGCATCCCGCATTTTTAACTCTGAAGGGCTTGGAGACAAACTATTAAATTTATATGGCCTATTTAAGCAAATGAAAGTCAATTCATAGGTTTGGGTTTCATACTCGCATAGCAGGGATATGCCAACCACTTCATTATTTTTTATTTGACATGCATAATTTCATTATTTGTAAAGCTTATGAAAGCACATTCGAGAGAGTACTTGAACTAGGATACATAAAATGTTTATAAACAGTGAGTAAAAGTTCACAGGTAAACAAACTTACATGACTCGTCTGGTAATTTGGTAAAAAAATACCTTTGCTAGAAATACAACATGCTCTAAGCGTATGAATCCTTTGAAAAGGAATAAATACATCTATATTATAATAGGCCATGTGTATCCGTCTGTCTATAAACAGTGAGTAAAAGTTAAAAGGTAAACAAACTTAAATGACTTGTGTGGTAATTTGGTAAAAATAAAAAAAATACCTTTGTATGAAATACAACATGCTCTAAGGGTATGAATCCCTTGAAAGGGAATAAATACATCTATATTATAATATGCCATGTGTATCTGTGTCTGTCTGTCTCTCTGTCTGTCCGCCCTTTTTCTCGGAGGCCGGGGGTCATATGTCACAAAACTTGGTGGGTGGGTGTAGCTTGGGCCGGGCCAGATCAAGTTCAATTGGTTAGCAGATATGCGCACCACTACAAACATCTGTTTAACAATTGATGTTTAAGAGAACTTTAAGGCTATTTGTTGAATTCTCATATTGAACAGTTACCATGGCAACAGGAATTTACACAGACGTCCCACGCTCCAATCTTGGCATCATAAACTAGAGACATTTAATTTGTTAACTGGGCTTCTTGGGTAGTACCCCATTCACTTCAACCCCTTCTGCTGCTACACTATGTTCAAATGCCCTGAATAATGAATTTCTATACTCTGAGTAATAATTGTTTGAACTGATTCGAACAATTTGCTGCATGTGTGCGTGAAGGTCGCACTGCTGTAGACAGCACGTAAACACAATGATTAAAATAGACTCGCGATATTCCCGTGTACAAGTCGTACACGCCGGTACTGCGTACGCTTAGTTCAAACAATTATTACGGCGACTATAGTGTCCACCACCTTTACCATTTTTATTTACAAGTTACAAATACATTCATAAAAATATAGACCTTATTTTGATTACAATTTAGCCTTATTTGAAGCAGCGGTATGGCATAAATGTTATGCATTAACAGACTGTTAAGTTCTTAACAGTTGGTAGAAATTTATGACAAACTTCCATAACCATAAAATTGAAAGATGCTAAACACACTTAAATTTGTTCAAGTTTGCAACCACCTCCACATCAAACCCTCCATACACCTTTATTATCTTCAAGAACACAGGAACACATGCTTCAATTGGGAACGGAGTGCAATAATAGGTTGTGGCTGTGTTTCATTCCATATCTCGCACTCAACAACCCTCTTACTCTTAGATTTAGATCATTTTATTCCAGCAAGAATAACCACTTTGTTCTTACAATTCCATGAATCAATTTTGCTTAAATTATTCTGATTATGCATGCCTAGCATGATAACACACACTTGATTATGTATGCCTAACATTATACCACTAGGTATAGTCAGCCTGTCCATTTGAAAAGTTTGGAGTGTATAGAAATACATGAGCATACAAGATCATCCAAAAACCACAGCATAAAAGTACTTAAGTCACTTCCTGCTTCCAAGTTGGAACAGGCATGCCAGAGGCACATTTTGTCACAAGTTGAAAAACTTAACATATAGGGCGTGATAAAAGGCATACTTTTCAATGCACATACACAGCAAGATTCCTCACAAAAGATGGGTTCATACTTCATCCGCAGATGTGTGCAGATGCTAGCCTTTCAAACATGCTTTTTATACAACGCGTATGTTCATGCATCTGACGTGCAAAGCATGTTCGAAAGACTAGCGTCGGCAGATATCTACTGATGGAAGTATGAACCCACCATTAGTGTTCAACACATGATAAAACAGCCGTTTGACCTTTTCAAAGATTCTTATTTTTAAAACAATTTTAAGCAATAGCAACACAATTTTGATAACTGGTTTAAGTAGGGGAAAGCAAGAGATATTACAACTTTAAAATTGAGAAAAATCCAAGGTGAGAATCTTGACAAACAAGCCTACAAACATTATGATTTATTTGTAATAGTGCCCTCTATTGCTCTATCTCAATAGAGGGTATGTGTAAACTAATTTTAAAGAAAAATCATGTTTGTCTGCTATGAAATGTTGCATTATTTGCGCATGATGTAGCTTGCGGAATAAATCATCCAAATTAGTTGTCAAAAACTGTGTTGATATTGATATTATTTGTTTATCATGGTTTTGTCATAATAAATGAGACTTTCAAACAGCTATGATGGTACCCAATCAAGTGGTGTACACCAAAGTGGGGAACCTTGCTGTGGTATACACCACATGATACTTGATAGATATCCTATGTGCACTCCCTGTGCAAGTACAAAGTATTCCCTACCTAACCTTCATGTAAAGTCCACTGCTTCGGTAGAGTACACTTACTATGAGGTACACAGCAAGTGTCCTTTAAAGTACACAACTACTCTGAAGTCACTTTTAACCCCTTAGTGGCGTCTATCCAGTACAGATTGATCATAGTAAGGTACTCTATATGTGTTTCTGATTTCACACTGGTAAATAACATGAGACACAGAGGTAAGTCCAGCTCCCTCTGCAAATTATGGTGTTCTGGTTTCTTAGTGTACCCTAAAAACTGAGAGAAATTGTGAAATCTGGGTTGAAAATCATGCTTGCTATCAAAATTACATATAAAATCTGTAAGAATATCGAAAAAGGGTGGCATTGATACTTTTATTTTGATATGACATACCAATATTCCGTATTCTTACAGGGAACACCTACCGAACAAAGTGACCCGGGACATTTGCTGCATGCTAATCTTCAGTCCAGTAGCGAAAAAAGTGGAGTACCTACCCAATTCATGATGATCGGTAGGTAAGAGATATGATGATCTTCAAGCAGAATGTTAGCTTTAAGGTCTCAGATGTTCCATTGAGGCACAAAATGCTGTTTTCATCTCGCCCATTTTGTAAAGGAAAGAAGTGGACTTTTGATTACCGGTGTGAAACCACCCTATTTACATTACATGCAAATGGCGTAAGTATATCACATATGGACCTATGGGCATCGTATAGTACCTAGATTCATGTAATACATTTCTGCACAAGTTTACTACTCCATCAAAGAAACCTCACAACACTGACCACACTGATAAGTATGATGAAATTATGCCACAATTTCTTGGAAATATTCTTGTGTGAATGAAGGATATTGTCCAATTTCAAAATTGCCTTTTTTTCTCATTCTGTGTTTCATCTCAAACCACTACTTTCAATTGATGAATATATTAGTGAAAATGAAATTCATAAAAGAATACTTGCACCAAATGTTCATAAAAATTCAACAAGTAGGGCTTAATTCTGTATTCTGCCACCATATCCTTCAACATGCAGTTTATTGCATTGAGGCTGTTGAATTCATTGGGTAGTGGTACAATACAAAATTATTTTCCACTTTTGGCCCAAATTTACAAAATAAAGAAAAATTTACAAACTCAAGTAAACATCATAATGAATGTAATTAAAACATTTTATAAACATTTAACAGAATGCCATAAAAATGTGTTTACATCACTTCTCGTATATGTTATTAAAACATTTTAACCATAATATTAACATCAACAAAATGTTGTCAAATTCAATCTAAGTTAAAATGTTAAAAAAATATATTTTCCTTAACCTTGCCAAGATCTGACATTTAGTAAAACAAATGTTATTAAAATGTTTAGTGTTTGCTGGATCCAAGTTGAGAAATGTCTCAGGAATAACCATACTTTGATATTAGCCTTAATTACATTTTCAAATGTCAGGGTTAATTACTACTTAAAAAGGTGCAACAAGAGATTTCACATATCAGGTGTCCCTAAAAAAATTGAAAGTTCTGATTTTTGCCCTCATGTAAAGCTTTCCATCAAAATATCCCCATCTGAAAGGATTAAACTAAGAAATGTTTCTTTGGTACAAAAATTGTGAAATTTCTAATTTCGTATAGGAGCAAATGAAATAAAAACAAATCAAAATCACCTTTTTTCTCTCCCTTATGACATTTCTGTAGTATAATACAAGGTAAGAAATTTATTGAGTGTCTAATCTAGTGTCTAACCGATCACCCTAATATCTGTTATACCGATTACAGATTTTAAAATTTCAAAATCGGTTCATTCCGATTCCGATTTTTTCTGAGTCCTTTTTTTGCATTATCATCGCCGTTTTCGACAGCCAAAAGCTGCCAGAAAGTAGCAGATTGATTTAGGTAAACCACTAAAACAGCGAAATAGTAAGTTAGGAACAACATACACACTCTTGTGTACATAAAATAATAAATTGATTGCTTCAGGTTCGATTTATTTTCACCGTTTGGCCATCAGTTTGGAACAATTTTAATTCAAGTTTGGACCTTTTTGATATTAATTTAATCGGTATAGAAAATCGGTAAAAATTGAGAATTTTGCCGATACCGATCAGATACCGATAAGGTCATAATCGGCCCGATTTCAAGAATACCGATCATATCGGTTATTCTATAGTCTAATCTATTTGAAATTATTATACAATAATTGGGTGCCTCAAAATCTCTTGTTGCACCTTTAAACAAGTTTTGAACCAACCATGTAATTTATTTGCAAAGGGAACCGGAGCCCTATTTTATGCAGAACAAGGTCAAAAGAAGACGCAGGCTACTTATCCCAACAGCCTATTAATGGTCAGTGGGTCATTGACTAAATGAGAAAGCATCTCCTCAGGCAGAATTAGTAGAGTATCAGGCAAAATACTTCGGGTCATAAAAATTGCTTTAACATCAAAATAATACATACATATACACAAAACCATGATCTACACATGTAAGGAACTTCTACCAACTAAAAACACTTAGTACTACAAAGATACAACATAAAAAACATGAGCACAAATGATGAGAGAAATATTTACCACACAAAAATGAAATTCAATAAAAATAGAAACCATTTTTTTGTTACTAAAAAGGTTCTCCTTATGTACACATTTGACAGATGGCACTCTGAACTTGAAGTTTAAAAACAGAGTATATTTACAAGATGCATATCATGCATGCACTATATTACAAGTGTATCTTTCGTTTTAGTCTAAGGTATAGGATAGTTACCCAGTACACAAACACATGCACATAAAACACAGCTGCTGTTACTTTTTTGCAGAATATGACAAACCCGTATTCAAGGTGCAAATTTACTTTGAAGAGCAAGGCCAAATTCAGACTTAATTATATTCCTAAGAAACTGATGAATATGCAGACTCCCTTTGGAGCAATGAGGACAATTATGCAGTCATGGAGGGCGGGGAATAAGAATGCACTTTTACGGCAGAATTCTGACATTTCAAATCCACCCACAATGATGATACCTCTTTATCTGTCATCCGAGTAGCAATCACTCATCAAGGACAAATTCAGCATGCACATTTGGGGGTTGAGAATCGCAACTACACAAGTTTACAGTGATTGATTACACATGATGCCTATTTGTATGTAGTCATAGGTTGCTTCAAGGCTCAAAATATCTCGGCGCCGGTGTTATCAGAACCCACACATTATAGAACAGCATCCTTATGTTGACATTAAAATAAAGCTATCACAATATTTACCAAAATTTTAGTATTGCCACTGGATATAACCAGTGATCGCCTACACTCATAGCCTTCCACAAGTGAGAAGCCCACCATATAATTCTCATGGCATGACTGCATCACTTTTTTAGAGCTACTCAAACATGGAAAAAGAGACTAATATATACGCATTCTTACGAACTTGAATCTGAAGTGTCCTAAATTTACATTTTGTTTGTTTGTGTAACTGCTAGTTATGTGGGAGAGAGGAGGGGATTCCCCCTTTGCTTGAAAAACATTCAATAACTGGGAGAAAAATATGCCAGTTAGTTATTTTCTTGCCATTAGGTTTGCGATACAATCAACGATAAATCATTCATAGAATTTGAAAATCTTTAATTCATACCATCTGAGATTATTTAACACAATAACACCATGTATAATTTAACATAAGATGTTGCCTCCTACTTCAGATGTTACATTGAGCAAAACAATGTGTAAATGCATTATGATTGGTTCTGCAGTGGGTGACCAATAAGATTGCATGTGAGGGAGAATTGAGCAATTTTTAAAAAAAATTACAATGATTAATAACATCCTCAGTAACTTCATAATTACCAATTTCATTATTGTTATCACCAATTTCAGTGAGCAGATCAAAATGTTAACCAAGTATTTGCTAAGTGACCTAACTATGTTAAATCTAGCGTAGCGTAGTTATTATCTGTGAAATCATAGAATCACTGACATAAACACACAATGTATTAAAAAAGTTTGTTTGCCAGGTATGCTTAAAACCTACACTGAAATGAGTAAAAAGTTACCAGCTGTGCATTAAAATTAAACAAACAAACATTAAATAAACATTACATGAAGATTCCCATCTTTTACACAAAAGATGCTCATGTTAGAAAATGTATTCATCTTAGTTACAGGGAGTTTTTAATACAATTCCAATCAAAATTTAAAGTAGTATTTGTTTAAATTTTGCAGAAAATATCTGTTAGTGGCTGTAATTCAGCCACCAAACTTGCTAGGTATCAAGGACCAGTAGATATCAGTTATCAGTAGATATTGAGGAAAACTTTGAAAAGCGTTGTAAGGCAGGCGTCATCTTGGTGGACCTTACTGCAGCATATGACACCGTGTGGCACCAGGACCTGACACTCAAGCTTCTCAGGACCATCCCGGATTGTCACCTTGTACAATTCATATGTAACATGCTTGCAAACCGTAGCTTTATTCTCAAGACCAGTGATGGGCAGAGTAGTCGTCTGCGTCGTCTGAGGAACGGAGTACCACAAGGATCTGTACTGGCTCCCATGCTGTTCAACTTGTATATCAGCGATTTACCTCAAACAACATCTAGACAATATGGCTACGCCAACGGTCTTGCCCTTCTCCACTTGGACAGCAGCTGGACAGAAGTAGGAAGTACACTTACTGAAGATTTGGCCCTACTTGCAGCATATCTCAAGACCTGGAGAGAGAAGCTGAGCGAAGCCAAGACCATCGCTACTGCCTTCCACCTCAACACCAAAGAGGCTCATTGTCAGCTTCAAATCAACCTCAATGGAGCACCTCTGCCATACAATCCTACACCAACCTATCTGGGAGTGAAGCTTGACTGGCAGCTTACTTACCGGTAGCACCTCGAGTCCGTATGCACCAAGGTATCTTCGAGGAATAACCTCCTGTGCCGACTTGCTGGATCCTCAAGGGGTGCCAGCCCAACAACTCTACGCAACACCGCCTTGGCTCTGGTCTACAGCGCTGCTGAATATGCCGACCCAGTATGGTGCATCAGCTCTCACACAAAGAAGCTGGACACAGTACTCAACGAGACCTTGAGAACCATTACTGGTTGTCTCTGTCCTACTCCATCTGAGTTTCTACCAGTGCTTTCAGGCATTGCACCTGCAGTGCTTCGGAGGGAACACCACATGCACAAACTAGTGAATAAGGCTCTGCTGAACAACAAGCACCTGCTGCATAACACTGTCAAACAATCACACCAGCTCGGCAGACAGAGACTGTGCTCTCGTCGACCTTTCTGTCGACAAGCTGCTAAACTGTCCAGCTCCCCATTCAACATCTTACACCAATCCTCCACGCAAGGAATAGGTCACCTTAAACTGGATTCGCACAGGAGTCGGTCACTTCAACAGCAATATGCACCGATGGGGGCTGCGGCCATCGCCAGCCTGCCAATGTGGTTCTCCATAACAGACTGCGGATCACATTCTCAATGAGTGCCCTACCTTTCGTCCACCGGTGGACAGACTTCTCAAACTCAACCAATCAACAGTGAGCTGGCTCCACCATTTACAACATATTTAGCTGCTGCCTCATACACAAGAAGAAGTAGATATCACATGAGTAGATATCAAGGACACAGCTATTTGACCCCATGAAACTGTCATTTATTTTTAGAACAATTTTAAGCAGAGGTGACACAATTTTGACAACTGATATAAATAGGGACATGAAAGAGCTATTAACTCTGCAAAATTAAGAAAAATCTATTTTGGCAATCTTGCCATATAGGCCTTAAAAGGTCATGATATTTATATTTTATAGTACCCTCTATATGCCACTTCTCCATAATGAAACCTGTTAAGCAAGATTTTGAAGAAACATTTTCCCACCAATCATTTTGCTTCATCTATACTCTGTAAACCTAGAAGTACAAAGTAAATTAATCGATGCGCTGTGCAGCATTATCACGCCTTACTACAAAACGCGCTTATGCACTCTTAAGCGCAGTCTAAATCGCGTGCGATTAAGACACGGCGCATGATGTACGAACAAAACAAATCTCTTACACTGAAACACAGAGTACTGGTCATTTAAGTCGACAAATACCAAGCATTCCTTATGAGACTTGTGTGGGAGTTTATTGATTACTTTGTACTTCAAGGTTTAAAGAGTATAGGTGGCTGCTTAAAGACATGCCATACAAGCGCACAAGCCTATCAGCACTAAGATTTTAATATTCCACATAACAGCTCACCAGATTTCCCTTGGGTCGACGAGGTAATCGAGATAAAGAATCTTGCCCAGGGACACAAACACATTGACCACAGTGGGGCTCGAACTCACAATTTTAACAGTCTAATGATCATGAGTCCTGCCCTTTTCCACTGGACCACATACGCTCTCACTATGGACATCCACTTATTATGTAAGAGACCATTATGTTCACATCCTGAAATGAGGTAGGTAATTGATTAACGTATACTTAATGGCCCATATTCACAAAAAGTCTTTATCCATGATTTAACTCTTAGTCCAAGACTAAGAGTTTCTTCTTCTTCTTTGCATATCCACAAGTCTTGGTAATGGCTTGTGGTAGTGTCAGAATTTATTCAGCTAAGCTGATCTGGGACAATGTGTATCCATGATAAAGATGCTCCTAACAAGCAACTCTATATATACAAGATGATCTTGAGTAATGTGAACCATTAATGGCAAGCACAGAAAAGCTGGTCCCACTGCTGGTTCTCAACATTGCAACGGTAACTGCAGATATCCATGTGGTTGCATTCAGAAGCATCTATCTTTGGTTGGGAGACAGATTATCAATGGTAAGCACTGCATACAGTACATTTGTAAGGTATCCAATTCATACACTATTGGGTGAATCAAGAATGTTTAAAGGCAATTAAGTGGCTATTTGAAGATATTACAGACGATCAGAAATAGTTTTCTCATTGTTATTTATTGCAACCGGCCCTCAGTGACTCTCAGGTTCCGTTCATACTTCCACTGCAATGCAGCATGCTGCACTGTGTAGAGCCGATATCTTGATCATTTCTACTGCAACCTAATGCAACCCACTGCAATGGCAAGTTAAACAAGGCAGTTCTCGAACCAGCAATGTCCCCCGCCCTTCGTCGATAGTAAATGGAGGGTAAATATAATTTTAAGATCACAGGGAGAATTGGAATTGAATAAGTTGTCTCTCAACCAATGGGCTGCTGCCATAGGCAGTTGCATTTGAGGGTTCAAATGTTACTACATTGACCATACACTATTTGTAGTTATTTGTCCTTTGATGCGCGCCTACTTGACGCGTGAATGACCTTCAATCATTTTCGGTTTAGAATGTTGACTACATATCACAAGTTTCATGACCTACCACATGTTGAGTTAGTTGACCTTGAATACCCCACGACCTTGAAATGACCTTCAAAATTTTCAGCAATGAATGCGTACTACACCCATCAGTTTTCATGACCATACTACCATGTGTATGGATTTGACCTTGGATGACCCCACATGACCTTGAAATGACCATTAAAATTTTTGGCACTGAATGTTGACCACACCCACCCAGTTTCATCATCCTACCACATACTTAGTGATTTGACCTTGGATGACCCGCATGACCTTGAAATGACCTTCAAATTTTTCGGCACTGAATGTTGACCACACCCACCAAGTTAAATCATCCTACCACAGTTGACAAGGGCTTTAGCAATTTAATTCCATTTGACCTTGAATGACCCACATGACCTTGAAATGACCTTCAAATTTTTCTGCACTGAATGTTGACCACACCCACCAAGTTTCATCATCCTGCCACAATTGCCAAGGCTTATAGCAATTTAATCCCATTTTTGACCGCATTTGACCTTTGACCCATGCCACATGCCCCACCGAAGAACTCATCCACCGTCTACTTGGGTGACATCTATGGTGCTAAGATGGGCACCCATACTTGCTTAGATCAAAAGATATTATGTTTACAAGGCTTATATCTCCTATTTTGACCAAATTGACCCTATTTTTGACCATATTTGACCTTAAAAACCCATGCCACATGACCCACCTCCGACCTCATCCCCCGTCTACTTGGGTGACAACTATGTGCGAGATGGATACCCATCTTGCTAGATCAAAAGATATCGTGTTTACAGGGCTTAATCAATTATCCTATTTTGCAGATTTTGACCAAGTTGACCCTATTTTGACCATATTTGACCTTTGACCTATGTCCCATGACCACTTTTTACCTCCCACCAATGCCTACTTGAGATGCATCTATTTGCGAAGAGATGGACAACCCACACTTGCTTAGGATCCAGAGATAATGCTTGGGACACACACACACAACACACACACATGCACACAACACGGACGTCCGGGCAATTTCTATTAGTCCAACTAAAAAAAAGTTGGCGGGGGCCCAACCAATTTAACTTTGGTTGGCAGTCCTCATTGCAGTATGGGCAGAGACAGCTATCCAGGCACGCACGCAGTGCAGTGGAAGTTTGAACGGACCTTTAGGATGGTTCCTGGAGAAGTGTCAACTGAGGAAAACACGTCTAGAAGCATGCCTTACTTGCTAGTTGAGAACTTTATAATTTACTAAAGCACCTACTGTACTGTACTATAACTTTCTTGCATTCAAACCCGGCGATAATACAATGCTACATAACACAGAAAATCTAAAGGTTTTACTTCATGATCAACACAACACTTTAGTGCCGAAGCCCTGTATTTTCCAGTCAAATTAAAGTTCATCTTATGAGAAGATCATAATTAATCCAGTACAATACAATATAAAGATGTACATAAGTGCCTACAATAATTTGAGAAGGATATGAAAGGAACTCTCATTAACAGTCAAAAGGTTGAAGAACAAAAGGACAGGTATATGAAATGGACAGGGTTGATATTAAGAGATAAATCTTCACCCATTTTACTACAACACAAAGAACCTTCATGCTATGATATTATACATTTTGCCCGACAGTTTTCTGTGTGTTGGTATACATCCTTGAACATATTTGACCTATTCCTCTCAAGACAATGATGCACGACTCCTAAAAATGGGAACATTACTTTTTGTTATTAAGAGGCAAGCAAAATATTTTTCTTCATTTGGGCAACATTGTATACACACACATACAAGGCACACATTATCAAGACAACCCCATGAATGAAGTCCAAGTTGATAACATTTAATTTGAATTTTATTATTTTTTGCTTTTTTTAATTTCTTTAAAAAATGCTAATTGAATTCAAACCCATACAAAAAACTATTTTCTATCTGTTTGCCAAGATAAAATACTTTCTTCAATCAGTAAAACAGTGCAAAACAAGAGAGGGCCCATACTTTCGTTTTTTGGCCACGTGGCCATATAAAATCGATATTGCCAACAGCTAACTCGTTCCCTTGTGTCAAATGTTAAATTTTCTTTCCTGAAAGAGACACACTAGACAGAAAAACACAAGCCATACACAAACTTGCTCATTTCCCCTGAGGGAGCCCTCAATGTAAGTTTCAAAAAATTTAAAAATTGTAATTAAAAATCATCTTGAGAAGGGATCAAAATATGCTCAGAAATACAGCGTGATAAAAAAAAGTATTAAAAATACCCAGTTTCTTGTCGGTGTTTTCGTAACCTGACCACCTACCCTGACCACTTCGAATTCAACAACCTTTACAGCTCTATTCCATTATGGTTGTTGAATTCATAGTAGTCGGGTAAACCTGGTCAGATTACGGAAATACCTTTTTCTTGTTATGAACATAAGCATTACAGGTCCTGCTACAAGATTACAGTAATCGATCAGCTATTGATAGATGTTCTGCTGTTACTATTGGATGATACTCCAGGGGTTAGTAATCTCTTAGATTCATCCTCATCCTCTGTGCTCTCCCTTCTATGTCCATTCTTACCATACAGAGCAAACTGCATTAGCAGCTGAAAACAACAGGTCAAGGAAACAAATTATATTGTACAAATCTCTTATTATTCACCTTCCTTTTTGAGGTAGTGTTATGAAGAGAATGAATAGACCTTGCGCTCCGTCTTCATGAATAACTACCACCAGACTGGCTTTGGCTCATCTTCACAGATGATTACAAGTATACAACTTGGAGATACAGATGACACACATGACACATGAATAGAATAATGATTTCTTCTTTATTGACAATATTCTAGCAAGGAATTACCACTGTAGTTTAACGACATGCACGGTCGGACTAATGAAGTGGCATATGTTGTTGCTTTGCTGTCGCATTCAAAAGTGATTTAATTGTTTTTAGTTCGAACGCGTCCATCACAATTATGTGCGTGGGGACGCCAACGCACCGCATGGCTTGCTATGCCAGTGCGGACGCACATGCATTACAATACCATCACAGGGAGGCAGGAATAGGATTCCAAGATAGTGGAAGTGGATCAGATGCAATTTGGGTTTATGCCAGGGAAGGGTACAACAGATGCAGTGTTTATTTTGAGGAGGTTGCAAGAGGAACATCAAGCTAAAGTGAAGAAGCTGTATATGTGTTTTGCAGACTTGGAGAAGGCATTTGATAGAGTACCGAGGAAAGTGATGGAGTGGGCGATGAGGAAGAGAGGGATACCAGAAGTAATGGTTAGAACAGTGATGAGTTTGTATGAAGGAGCAAAGACAAGAGCTAGAGTGAGGTCTGATTTGTCTGAGGAGTTTGAGGTGAAGGTGGGTGTGCATCAAGGTTCCGTACTTTCGCCGTTGATTTTTGCAATTGTGTTTGATGTAGTTACGGAGAGTGCAAAAGAAGGTTTGATGAGTGAGATGTTGTATGCTGATGACTTGGTTTTAAGGTGCGAGACAATGGAGGGACTGAGGGAGAAGTTTAGGCAATGGAAGAAGGCTTTTGAGAGTAAGGGTCTGAAGGTAAACCTTGGAAAGGCAAAAGTGCTAGTGAACAGGGAGAAGATGGAGGTGGTAGTGAATAATGTAGACCCATGTGGCGTGTGTGGGAAGAGGGTAAAAGCAAATTCAGTATGGTGTGAGAAATGTGAGAAATTGATCCATGGG